>JBBPUD010000521.1:0-16692 GCA_038094475.1 Phylloporus aff. rhodophaeus
GTCGTCGTCGTCCGGTGGTGGTGGGCAACCCGCTGCGCTGCCTCGCCGTTGTCGTCGTCGCGTGGTGGTGGTGCGCCGTTGCGCAGCCCTCGCCCACGTCGTCGTCGTCTTGTGGTGGTGGGCAACCCGTTGCGCCGCCTCGCCGTCGTCGTTGTCGCGGGGTGGTGGTGCGCCGTTGTGCGGCCCTCGCCCACGTCGTCGTCGTCTGGTGGTGGGCAATCCGTTGCGCCGCCTTGCCGTCGTCCTCATCGTCGCGTGGTGGTGGTGCGCCGCTGCGCAGCCCTCGCCCGCCCCGTCGTTGTCTGGTGGTGGTGGGGAATCTGTTGCGGCGCCTCGCTGTCGTCGTCGTCGCATGGTGGTGGTGTGCCGCTACGTCGCCCTCGCCCGCACCGTCATCGTCTGGTGGTGGTGGGCAAGCAGTTGCGCCGCCTCGCCGTCGTCATCGCATGGTGGTGGCGCGCCGTTGCGCAGCCCTCGCCCTCGTCGTGGTAGCGCGGTAGTGGTGCGCCATTGCGCAGCCCGCGCCCACCTCGTCGTTGTTTTGCGGTGGTGGGCAAGCCTTGTCGCCGGCGCGCCGCCTTCGCCTATCTCGTTGTCGTCGCGCAGTGGTGGTGCGCCGTTGCCTTCGCCGTTAAGATGATGGTAGTGGCTGGGCACGGGTTACCCCTTTGCTGCATGGCCCTCACCTTGACCTTCATTGTTGTTGCGTGATTTGGCGGGGCGGCCAAGTGTATAGGGTCACCGAGTGTGAACGGTATATTTGAGAGTGAACGGTGAGATGGATGTCACACCATGACACGAAACCCGTGACTGATGTGACCGACGATAATCTTGCGACTCTGCCTTCAACCATCACCACCACGATGGAGTCTCAGTGCATTGACCCACATCTTTTGCGAAAGAAACCAGACAATATTGATGACCTAGGCTTGGTATGCATAACCAGACTTTGCAATACTTTGACTTATCATCACAGGAACATCAGAACCAGGATTTTAATCCTGGCACTGCAATTCAACAATACTCTGACACAGAAACATTTCAGGCCACCCACTCAAGCTGGGACATGGCTATTGATTCATCTGAGACTGTGAGCTACTTCTTATGGAGAATTTCTGTGTGGATTTCAGTACTAACTTCTAGATGCTCTAGCATCCAGGTCCCTCTGTTACTCATCTAGCCCCTCACCTGGAAGGCTGGGATCTAGGTAGGGTGTCTTTATCTGAGACTGTGAGTCTATCACTAGCAGGGAATTTCTGTTTGGACTTTAATGCCAACCAATACCCTAGCATCCAGGTCTCTTTACTCATCCAAGCTCCTTCATGGGGGATTGGGATCTAGGTAGGATACCTTCATCTGAGACTGTGAGTTACCCTTGGTGCTTTCTGCTTGAACTTCAATACTAACCACAATTCTGGATACTCTAGCATCTAGATTCCTACATGGGAGGCTGGGATTTAGATAGAATGTCTTCATCTGTGAGTTATCCTTGGTAGGGATTTTCTGTTTGGATTTCAATGCTAACCAGAGTTCTGGATATAGCATCCAGTCTCCTACATGGAAGGCTGGAACCTAGGTAATTCCAGCTTTGACATAGAGAGTAGTGATTATACTGTAAGTTTTTTCTGTTTCTAAACTTCCTTTATATACTGTCTAATGGATTTAGATGATGCCTGAAGGAGGAGAACATGAGTTATCCCCTGTTCTCAATGATTTGAATGTAAGTACTAAAGTATTTAAGGTCTATAATACTAAAGTCTAACTTTTGATGTATTCAAGGATCCTACCACAGTACTTATATCTACTTGCATGCTGAATGAATGGCGTTTGGCCACCCAGTATGCTCAAGTATCATTTAACAACTCAATTCCAGATCCTCCTTCTTTCACAAGTAAATCTTTTTTATATGTTGCTATGTTCAAATTATCAGACTATTCTAGATGAGGATGTTAAAACCTGGTATACAGACAAAACTTCCTCTATCAATCAAGGTATGTTTTTCTTGAGATCTTGAATAATGATCTTGACAATTTTTATAGTTCTATCTAAGAATCATATCTCAGGTAAGTTTTATAAAGTACAATTCAAGTATATATCTCTGATATTTTATAGCTCATGCTACTATCAGTATCTGGGAAATGATAGATTCCCAGTTTACTGAATCTGAAGTAACTCATGACCAATTTGAAAATCTCATGAGCCAATGTAAGTGTAAATTCACTGAAATTAATCACATGCTTAATTATAATAACAGCCATTCACAACTATTTCAACCTTGTAAAATCAGGGACACTGATTACCTCAGTAGAGCTGAGGAATGCTCTATCTCAGATGTCCCAGAAACTCCAAAGTCATCTTCTTGCTACAATATTTTGTGGCCAAGGAAATTCTTTCCCCTTTGAGAGTAACATTGAGCTGCATGCAAGAACTATCTTGGAAGGGCTTCTTCATGAAAAATGTCAAGTAGCACAGAACATGGTTGGTAAGGAATACTATCAGTACTTGGACAAGGATGGAAAAGATCTTTACTATTGGTGGAGTGCTACTGAGCCTCAAATTGTTGGTGAGTTTCTTAGTTCTCATTGATAAAATTATTGGGTGAACTAACAAAATCTAGTTCAATATCCTGAATCTATAGCAGAGATTAACTCTGTAAGTCAGTGAATTTTAATAATAAGTTTTAACTATAATAAATCATAGGCATGTGATCAAGTAAATCTTATACGCAAGCACATGCGGGATCTTTTCCAACCCACAAAATCTTCTGTGGTTCAAAAGAAGACATATTGTCAGGCCTTCTACCAATACCAAGGATTGATGAATGCAGGAGGGTTTGCATCTTTACCCACTAGAAAGCATTTGAAGAAGACTACAAAGTTGGTTGAACCCTTAGATCTCAATAAACTGGAATTTTGCCATCTGAGGACTGATGGAATAGTAAGTGCTATATTTGTTATAAAGTAAATGGATATTATTTACAATTATGTGCCACAGATCCATTATTTTTCCCATCCACTGATCTTCTGGGGACTAGTGGAGTTCTATGAGAAGGTTTCTATACCACTAACTCTAGGGTTGGAGTCCCTGGATGTCCTTGGACATAATGAACTTCCTATGTGCATGGTTGCTTTTGTAATCACTGGTGTAAGTAATTAACTACACTTTTATCATTGTATTGATTTCAAATCTATATAGGCTCTCTTTGCTCACTATAGTGCACAAAGGAAGATGCAATTCACCCATGAGTATGTTCTAGAAGACCTCTATCTGCCTGTCTTGCATTTATTGGAGACAGCAAGAAACTCTCAGGCTGAGGAATATCACAGGTTTCACCATCTTTGTGAGACAGTAGTAAATCACCTCAAAAATCACTTCTGATAGCTTTGATTGTAATGTTACAAAGATGTACATATGATATCATTCAAGCACCATTGAGTTGTATCTACACTTGACCACTCCCTCTGGCAATTCCACTCCCATTTCCATGTTCTTTCATGCTGTTGATCATCAGGAAAAAAAGCACATCATCATCTACATAGCACTGGTAGCTGCTGTCAACTTCCCCCCTCTACTAAGAGCTATGTAGCAAGGCCCATTCCTACACAAGCTACTGTAGTCAACAGTAGTTCAAGCAATGTAGACAACATAGTATGATGTAGCAAACTATAGCCCCACTGTAGTACCCATAGCTCACTATTATCACACCTGGTCAGGGGAATTATATTATTGCACACTATTAGCTATACACGATAACGAGCAAGCAGTCAAGTCTGCGAAGACAACAACAGAGCTAGTTAAGATATACCCTTGCCTGTAGCGGGTCTACCTGCGGATACGGCGCCGACGACACAGCAGTGGTGATGGCGGGGTACCACTGTTGCTGCCGCATCGTTGTCGGTGACGCGGTGATGGGTCTGGCATCGCAACAACATGGTGGGGGAGGGGGTCGGCGGGGATGCATCGTCATCGGGTGGTGGTGGCGGCGGCGTGGTCTTCGCTGCCATTGCCACGCTGTCATCGCGACAACACGGTGGGAGAGGGGGTCGGCAAGGACGCCTCGTCGTCGACGCGACGGTAGTGGAGGCGTGGGCTTGCCGCTACCGCGCTGTCGTTGCGACAGCACGCGGTGATGGGGACGTGGTGGTGGTGGTGGTGGTGGTGGTGGCGATATGGTCGCTGCCGCTGCGTTGTCGTCACAACAGCACATGGTGGGTGTTCATCACAGTTCACGACGCAGTGGTCGGGTCGCATGTCGCTGTTCAAGGGGCTGGAGGGCGGACCCGGGGGCAGCAGGCAAGCGGTCGGGCTCGAAAATACATGCTAGTGGGAGGGGTGGCGAGCGAGTGGGCCCGAAGGCACCTGGCGGGGTAAAATGGCTCAGATGGTCACGCACCTTGTAGTCTGGAGTCTGTCTTGGTAGGATATCACCATTCGATGTCTAAGCAGGCAACGGGCACGCGACGTCTGAGCGGGACAGTGCCATGCATTCTCGCGATTGCATGCAAACACCGAGGCGAGCAACACCTTTCTGCGCATCAGCCAACACGCTCTGCGACGAGGGACGAGACGCACAGACTCGCAGTCAATATCGAATATTATACAATTCGGCGGGCTTGTCTCACGTCACAATCTTGTTCGGTACCCAACTGGCCGCTTCCTTGATCAGGTTACTACTTTTGCCCTTGGATTCGCTCTGGGTGCGCAACAACGTATTGGCAGAGTGCAGGGTATGCCTAATGACCTGAACCCCCTAGACTCCCTCGTCTTTACGAGCATCAACACCGCATCCACGACACCAGCGAAGACAAACACACTCACCCTGACAACCCTCGAGCGACGACGCCACCTTGGGTTCCTTTATCGCCAGAGATTCAAAAAGACTCGGAGCCTACCGATACCGCCGAGCGACTTGATGTAGGCGTTCAACCTGTGCTCCTGACAAATCAGGCGGACCGAGTTCGTGAAAGGTAGCTACAAGGGCGGTGAGATAAGTGGGGTATGTGTCCGAGAATGAGCCCGTACCTAGACTTTCGGCATGCGCTGACAATGACTCTCCAATTTCGACCTGGAAATGAGAAAAAGGTACAGTGATTCACCATCGACTTGAGACAGCAAATTGTGGCGGTTAAACTCTGCGAAACGTTGAAGGGTTGTCCTGACCTGTGGCTGTGTTCACTCATCGCCTGTTGACTCGACTTCTCGATCGTTCTTCATGATCCTTTGGAAAACAGTTCTCTTGTTACTCTTCATGACTCTTTTCTCGTGCGGGGGTGAATGCCCGAAGCCACCATTCGACGATTCACGTGCACTGAACCGGCACAGAACAACATGTCAAATATATCAAAGTTCTCTTCGCTCCAGTATGCAGAAGCGCAGAGAGCGCGTCGAACGGGCAAACAGTCAAATATCTGGCTACAAAAAGAATGGTATCAAAAGACGTGCAAGTGAGAGGTTGAGTTGTGCCTCTGTTGAGGATTTGGTGAATAGCATTGCCTCTTGCGTGCTAAGCAGCTGTCCCATGTTAATTTCGCCAGTCTACAAACGTCAGTGGGGACACCGAGACGGTAGAAATGTCCAGAGGATTGAATGGTTCCTCATCATCCTCGCCGTCACACTCCATTCCCTCAGGTCCGTGTTTATCTATTCTTAGGTGGCCCGTTCACAGCACTCATAAGTAATGCAGAATCTCCTGGAACTGAGATAATTCCAGATCCCGAGCCTGTTAATAATACGCAACGTTCAAAACGGACATCCAAGTTACCAATGAGATACCGTGACCAGTTTCCCCAACCACCTTGCCCAGTTGTGCCCACTGATGGAGACGCGGAACCTCTCCCACTCATTCGAAGGGTCATACTTATCGTCCGTGACACGATCCGCACATCGTTGAACATTTTCAATATTTTCCGTGAATATCCACACCGGCCTTCACATGACCCCGACGCATGTGTTCCTCCTGATATCCTAACGTACAGCACCCGCCCGCCGCCAGAATGCCCGCCGCCTGAAACAGATGGAACAGGATCTGATGTGCGCCCTCCTCCTCCTTGGCCCTTCCCGAATATGTCTATCTACCGACTTATGAACTGGCGATACTCAGGAAGTAACATCAAATCCCAACAGGAGATCGACCGCCTGGTGCGCGAGGTCATTCTCGCCGACGACTTCAAAACCGAGGACCTAAAAAACTTCGTTAATATTGCTAAGCAGAACTTTGCCCTTGATGCGAAAGATGAAAGCTCAGCTTGTCCTTCTAGTGATTGGCAAGAAGCCAATGTCAATATTGAAGTTCCTACTCGAACTCCCAGCGAAACCGGGTCTGGATACCGCCAGCAGTTTACTGTCGGCAGCTTGAGGTATCGTCCTTTAGTTGACGTTATTAAATCTTCATTTTCGGCCCCAACTGCGAGATCCTTCCATCTATTTCCCTTCAAACGCTTTTGGAAGAATCCTGTGGACGGAGTCGAGCAACGAGTCTTTGACGAACTATACACATCTGATGCCTGGCTGAAAGCACATGACGACCTACAGAAACAACCGAATGAACGCAACTGCAAGCTTGAGAAGGTTATTGCTGCAATGATGTTTTCGTCGGACGCCACCACACTTGCATCGTTTGGTACAGCTAAGGCATGGCCGCTATATCTTTATTTCGGGAATGTTTCAAAGTATACTCGGGCCCGGCCATCCTCTGGCGCCTGCCACCATGTTTCCTTCATCCCATCTGTGAGTGGTAGCCTCTGATGACAATCACTTGCACTGAGTCTGCGTCTAGCTGCCGGACACAATCACGGAATTCATAGCCACACTTGGTGGATACACGAAGACTGCTATCCGAGCCCTACTTACGCATTGTCGACGAGAAGTCATGCACGCGGTTTGGGATATCCTTTTGGATGACGACTTTATTCATGCATATGAGCACGGTATTGTGTTAAAATTTGCTGATGGTATCTTCCGTCGGGTATATCCTAGGATCTTTACTTACTCTGCTGATTACCCCGAAAAGTGAGTCAGCACTGTCCTCACTGTCCTTTGCCACTGATTTGAAGATCTAGAGTTCTCTTGGCAACGATCCGTGACAGAAGTCAATATTTATGTCCCCGATGTTTGGTACCGAAAGCAAAACTAGAAAATACTGGGTATCTCCGTGATGTGCGACTGCGCCTTGATAAGCTTCGCGTGTATGCCTTGGACCAAGTTAGACGGGCAAGGGATTTCATATACCAGCAAGGCAAATCGATCGATGGTGTTGCAGTACGGCGGCTGCTTGACCCTGAGTCACTCGTGCCAACTGTGGTACGTGTCATCTGCTCTCGTTAGACTGTACATTGACTGCTATTTTCAGAATGCGTTTGCTGCGAGACTTCACAAATTCAACTTCAACCACTTTTCGATGTTGGTAGTGGACATTATGCACGAGTTCGAGCTCGGAATATGGAAGGCCGTATTCTCTCATTTGATACGGATCTTATATACCCTTTCTCCCTCTGGAGATCTGGTTGCTGAATTGGATAAGCGGTGAGTACTTCGTCCCCCACAGCTTTGCTATCGCTGAGCGAAATACAGTTTTCGACAGATGCCTACATTTGGTCGGGGTGTCATCCGCCGATTCTCAAACAATGCCTCGGAGATGAAAAGACTAGCCGCACGAGACTTTGAAGATCTCTTACAGGTACGTACCTTGATCAACATTTGACAGATTCTGAAACAGTTTCAATGACGATTTAGTGCTCCATTCCGGCATTTGAAGGCCTTTTCCCGAGGAATCACGAGGCACTCATTCTAACCACACTATACCGCTGCGCAGAGTGGCATGCATTAGCCAAACTGCGGATGCACACAAAGTCAACGTTGTCGTGCCTAGACAAGGCATCCAGGCAAATCGGCCACATCTTGCGGAAGTTAAGGGACGAAACCGCTCGAGCATATCGGACGGTTGAGCTCCCAAGAGAGTGCAGGGCTCGTCAACGACGAACGCAGGTTGTTGGCACGAGTGGACAATCAACCGCACCAAAGCAAAAAGGGCTCAACCTGACGACATACAAATTTCATGCTATCGGAGATTATGCACAAACGATCATGCAATTTGGGACTACAGATTCGTATACAACCCAGATTGTGCATACTATCATTCTTGTGTTAGCGATACTAACTCGTCGTCAGAGTGAACTTGCCCACCGTGCCATAAAGGGGTTCTACACTCTCACGAACAAGAACAATGCAATCATACAGATGACGAAGCACGAAGTCAGGAGAAGGCATTTCAAAAATTCCAAGACAAGCCGCTGCACCAACATATCTGATGATGACCCATTCCCTATCTGCAACCCAGAGCTACATCACTATCTTGCCGCATCGTCCAGGAATCCTCAGGACATATTCTCCTTCTTGCGGGAACACCAAGAGGATCCTGCTGTTAAGGTATCTTTCCTGTGTCTGATCCTTTCTTCCGTTACTGACCGCACTGTAGTCTTTTATCCCGAAGTTAAAGGACCACTTATTGTACCGTATCCTCAACCTTGATTTCGAAGGAGAAGACCATACATTCACGGATGATCAACGAAACAACGTGCGAATACTTGACAATCGTCTTTATTCACCAGCTTGTATGCAGGTCAATTACACGACATATGACATACGCAGGGGCCGCGATACCATCAATCCACGCACTCGCAACAACGTGATGGTGTTGTCGCGTGAAACCGAACCCGGGCATCACCCTTATTGGTATGCCCGTGTCTTGCGGGTGTTTCGTGCTCATGTGCGCCATTGTGGACCAGACTCGCGGAATCTCTCTATACAGCCCATGGAAATTCTTTGGGTCCGATGGTATGGGATTGTTCCTGGCCACCGCTATGGGCCAGCATCTGCACGTCTACCAAAGGTTGGCTTTGTGCCCGATTCCGACCCTACGGCGTTTGGATTCTTGGATCCATCCCTTGTTATCCGGGGATGTCAACTAATCCCAGCCTTCGCCGATGGGCGTACGTCCGACCTGTTAAGGGCTGGGCCTTCGCTGGCGCGAGTTTCGGATGAAGTTGATGATTGGCGTACTTATTATGTGAACATGTAGGGAATGATTTTTCGTTTTCACCACAGACAAATAACTGAATCTCTTAGTTTTGTTGACAGGGATATGTATATGAGATACAATGGTGAGGGCGTTGGACACTGTCACAATCCTTTTCCGAGAAATGAAGATACGGATGAGGCATGTGTTGACGAAATGGAAGTCGACGACGAAGATGACAACAGTAATACTGTTGGCGATGGCGTAGAGGATGAAGAAGATGCATCCAGCAACGATGACGTTTCATCGGATGACTCTTCGGAAGAGGAGAGTGACAGCGACGAAGATGAAGATGACCCCGGCTCAGACGTTGATGAATTTTTTTAATGTAACTTTTACTGTATATTTTGTGTGCTAGGCTGTACTGTGTTCAATATTTACTGTGGAAACAGAAAAATAACTTTCTGATGTTAGAGGGTTTATCGAGCATCGCGCTCGTGCTGGACCGGAAATGCGAGTGCGCATCCTCCCTTGTATCCCTCGGTGGGACCGTTTCGCAATGTTGTGTACTAATCCTTGCTCGCCTCGTCGCATGGTGGTGGCCAGGTCGTCGCACCGCCCTCGTCCCCCCGGTCCTTGTCCTCATCGTCGCATGGGGGTAGATGGTGCTGTAGTCGTTGCACTCCTCTTGCCCTTGTCGTCGGAGTCGGTGACGGGCCATGTCTCTTCTTCGTGGTGGTCGTGCCATCGCTTGCCGTATTCTCCAAGTACTGTGGTAGTTGGTACGCCTTTGCTCATCTCGTTGGCCATGGGTGCTCCAAGCCCCACTCGTCACGGTAGTAGTCGGCGCACCAATATTGCGTTGTCCTAGTCGTCATCGTCGTCGTGTAGTCGCGCAACTGCGTCCCTTCACTATCATCACCGCAACGGATGGCATCGTGCTCAGCTTCCCTCGTTGCCATCTTCACGGCAGTGCTGTTGCGTTCCCCTCGCAGTCCTCGTCCTAGTAGCGGTGGTGCGTACCCCAGCCTCGCTGTTGTTTTGGTTGAGGGCGCGCCATTGTGTGACCCCGTCGTCGTAGCCGCGGTGTCATTGCGTCGCCAGTATCATCATGGTCGTGTGGTGACAGATAATGGGCACGTCATCGCCTTTCCCTCGACTCTTGGCGTCGTCGTCATGGCAGTACCATCGCTTTACCTTGTCGCTGTGATGGTGGCAGTCAGTACCAGTCACAACTTAAGCATGAACTAACTTTGAAAAAAAGTAAGGAACTCACTTGAGGATCTGATTCAGACGTCCAGTTAACCAGGGAGACACGTCAGATCTGCTAGATGAGAGTCAGGGGATTGTTAATAGATCCACCACTGGTTAGTTAGCTGATCTGATCTCAGATACCGGCCATCGTGTGGATACTATCATTGAAAGTTTCTGCTCGTCAACGGCGAATACGATTAGTGTCAGGTGATATGGACAGGTGATACGAGTTTCGAGGTAAGCAAGTTTCAATCTCCGCTTTGCATTTTGTCACATAAGCACATGCCTTAGCCCACGCGAACCATGCAAACCCAATCCTTTTCAAGCCGCTTCATGCTTCACGCGTCTCGCCAAAGCTCCCCTTCTCCACCACTGGTCCACGACTCGGACTCGTCTGAGTCGTCATCTGAGGCAGGGCACTCTTCCAATTCGCCTTCTTCGTCTTTCATGCTACTGTCACTTCAGGATTCACACCCACAGAAACATGATTCCAGAACCACAAGTTCTATGAACCAACTCGATCCTTGTCTTGAGCAAATCATGAGTGGACCTACGATCCGCCAGCTTCACATGAGAGTACGGGAGATGGGAGGCGATCCCCGCGATATCGAATATTTTGTATGTAATCACTGTACGAGTATCTGCACTTGACTTGAATCATCACAGATGAGTGTCATTCGTCCCGACGGAGCGTTTAATCGTTCCAGCGTAGAAGCAGCCAAAGCTGTTGTGGATGCTGTTTTAGATGCTGTGGAGGCCGAGGCTTCGGCCATTGATAAGCAAGTGCTGAAGTATAAGAAAATTCTTGCGTATGCCTCCAACAGAGCAGAGAGTCTCAAGGACCAGGTACTTCTCGCTTGCAGAAATAAGGTGGCAATGGAGGCGTTGTGCAAGGTATACGTGGACTAATAATTGTATCGAGTATTTTACCTGTATCACTAGTCTGTTGTTTCCCCTGTACTCTCCCAGTACTTCTCTCCGGCCTCCCATCGTTCATAAAATGGACCTTTTCGCGCTGCCATTGCTTCAACACGATCGGGAGTCTGCGTATAGATATCGTAAGGGTACAGCAACCGGCGAGCCCCGGGTAGCGTACGAGGCTGTTGAAAAGCGTGAGTAACGATGATTCCTAGTCTATGTTCCAACTCAACTCACTAGTAATCTGTGTTTCCGCTTATTCGTCGACTCCTTGGCATTAATTGCATTGTTCTGTTAGAGCCAATTCGAGATCATTTTCAAGAGGAGGATTTTTGAAAGAACATACGATGCCCTTGGAACACGCCGAACTCCTGCCGGCGATAAGCGAGTCATAGGTGCGGAGAGCTCTGGTTTCAAGCTTGGTTGCCTCACGATGGATTGGACGCAAGTCGTGGAAGATACGGTTCAAATTTTGATACTATATGGAGCTCAATAACTCCCGCGTCGAAAGAAAAGAAACAACCTACCTTCACATGGTGTTGGTCACCATCGGTAATGACCTCGTACGTGTGAAGAGCTTTAGTTTCAAGTCTGGTTGCCTGACGATGGACTATGCGCAGGCGGCAGAGGATCTTCTGCAGCTTCTGACACCGCTGCAGGTTGAGTCTCGAGAGCAAGCGATGCTTGACGTGAGCTCTTGGTGAATACACAGCACCTAGCTTGTAAGAAGTTCTATGACGCTGGCATGTCCGTGCTGACAGCGCCATTGAATAGGGATGTGGCAAGCCTTGGGCTATTGAAACAGAATGCTCCTAGTTTAAATGGACGCCTCAGTGAAGCTACAAATTCACGTTACCCTTGCAGACTTATCGGCTGAAAGATGTCGAAGCGGGGGGAATTACCCAAATGGAGACACCTTCCAAAAGGAAATGCGTCTTCAAGCCTCGTCGGTTTGCAGATCGGTGGCCTCGTCTAGTTCGTCAGGATTGTCTTGTCATGTCGGTTCAGCTCCGTAAGCGTTCGGTTAACACTGAGAGTATTTCCGTTTCTCGCAGACCCTTTAACATTTACATTCCGACGAGGCAGCTATCCGATGGCCACAGTTCAAGGACATTGCTAGCGCTGATGCGGCAGTCTGCATTATCCTTAAGCTCATCTTCAGGTTGTCAGCGTGAGCTTTTTGCTGGCAATTGGCAACCTTGCAGCCAGCGACAGCTCTCCGTTCCGTAAGAGGATCGCTTCATGTTCTCTCGGACCTGATATTGCACTCAGCTTTCTAGTAGGTCTTCCGTAAGGGAGTCGCTTCCTAGTTGCTCTTCGGTCGTGCGAACCAGGTCTCGCTTCGCAGGTCCATCTGGGTTCGCTTCACAGATCAGTGTACTAGATATTGCGCTAAGCTTCATGTGGCCGCGCAAGACTTTAAATACGGAGTGCTCAATGCTCAAACTACAACCCCGTTTTACCCTTGCTCTCACCTCCTGCTGCCATGTCCTCCGCTGCTGCCACCGCCCCCGCCCCCGCCCTCGCCCCCGCCGCCTCAGCCGTTGCACTCGCTACGGACAACGAGCAAGAGACTGCGTCCAGAGTTAAACGCCGTATCAGGGAGCTAGAGGAGGAGCTAGAAGAGCTTCACTCGAGCAAGGAATCCAAACGCGCGTAAGTCAAATGTTGTCGTATAAGCATACCTTGCTTACGACGTGAAACCCCACAGAAACTCGGCCAGTATTATCACCAAAGGCCGCGCTTTCCGAAGGGTGGTCTCTTTATTCAGCAGTCCAATAGACTTAATTCGTGAATACGATCGACGTTCCGAGATCGCTGATGAAGCCTTGGATGACAATGTCAATGGTCCGTTTGAGCATTCCCCTTGGTAAGTGTCGATTCTGTGACTGTAACACAGGATATTAATAACCTCCACAGTCAAAATCATGCCTACCATGGATTTCAAGAATTTCTGGAGTTCTTCCCTTGGGTCAAAGGAAAACTGACTACCTGTGAACCGGACGAGCTTGAGCAGCTGTTTAAGGAGGTAAGTTGGCATTCCGAATCCTTATTGGTGTCGTATCTTATGTCCGTAGTTGCGCAAAGGCGGCGATGGCGCTCGTGGTGATGATGCGTCCTGCCTCAAGAGAGAGGTGGTCACCTGGCTCGGTGAATTACATGGACCCATTAACCCACCGATTTCGCCTTCCTTCAAGCATGACCGTGGTCTGGAGAACGATGTCACCGGACGTCTTCTCTGTCCAGTAGAGTTTGACTGGGGTGATCAGGAGTAAGTCGCTAATTACTCGTTTGTATGCACGCTGATGGTCTTCAGAGTACGGAAGAATGTTTGTGAACGTCATCCAGATTTCTTAGTGACCTCCGACTCTTGGCCGAGGTTTCTATATGATACGGGATACAAGTATGATCCGCGAAACATAGAGAACGGGTTGTTCAAGTCTACGTTGTTACTTAAGGTGTGTATGTTCCCTTATCAGCAGACACGTATTGACAGTATATCACTTCAGGCCTTCAAGGCCATCTTTACGTCTCCTTCGTCTGCCAATGAGACGTACGCCGATGAACGTCCAGAATCACGCAACGGACGCTCCTCATGCCCGTCTGGTGACAAGAGCACACGTTCCCACGTTGCCACGCTCATTGGTATGCGAACCGTCAAACCCCGTGCTATTGCCTATGCCGCAGTACAGGTAAGTATGGCATAAAAATGTTCAAGTTGTTCACTCATAATGTTAAAGCTTCGTTTCGCTCTCTCTAACCTCTCATGTTGGAGAATCTATGATGGTGACTTTTGCGCCAGCGAATTTTATGACAACATAGTCGACTACTTTGAAGTCACCCCTGGCCCAGATGCGCAGGCCAAAGTACGAGCGCTGTTGTTGTGGTGGGATAGGTATAGTAGACTATCTACTTCTTCAACCCCAACTGACTCTTAACAGAAAAGTCTTCGGAACTCAAAGAGATATTCCCCGTGCTCCGGAAAGAATTGCAAGACTGTCTGTTGCTACTTTGAGGGCTCAGCGAGGTGTAGCGGAGAGAACCTAATAAATGAGTTTGGCACGCGCATCTCATACAACACAACAATAGACTTTCTTTGTTTGCTTTGTAGATACCAATAACATTTGATTGTCTTCTCTCAAGAACTTGTGAAGTGTGAATAAGATTGAAGATTGGTATAACTATTATGCTCTTATAATGTTCTTGGATTTTGCATCCACTTTATGATGTAGAGTTGTAGGATATTATATGCCTGCACATTAATGTTTCAAAAATACACACAGCCTACTTGAAGATAACCTTTTGGAAGCTCTACCAGCCTTGAGGAGATTGGCAGTCCCATTTGTCTTTTGTATTGCTATGCAATTGATCTTACTATATGGTGAGGCATAGACAAAGATTGACACATGATCATCAAATTATACCTTTGCACATTAATGCCACCATCTTATATTACAATACATGCAGTCCACTTAAGGAAAACCTCTTGGAAGCTCTCCCAGCCCTGAGGGAATTGGCAATCCCATTTGTCCTTTGTATTGCTGTGCAGCTGGTCTTACTACATGGTGAGGCATAGACAAGGATTGGCATATGATCATCAAATCATACCATTGCACATCAATGCTGCCATCTTATATTACAATACATACAGTCTACTTAAGGATAACCTCTTGGAAGCTCTCCCAGCTTTGAGGGAATTGGCAATTCCATTTGTCCCTTGTATTGCTATAACATATCCTTATCAGATAATGTGAGAAGTATGATGAGCATAATACATTTGTTTGATTCTATCAAGAAGTAATTAACTTCAATACTGTCAGTCACTTCTGCTTTACCCTAAAAAATCTTTCATAAGATATCCTGGCATAGGTTTTTTTCTTGTTGGAAATCATCTTTGACCTATATCTACTTATATATACACTTGGCTTACAGCTCACCATAATTATTGAACTTCTGGTTAATATGAAGTTTATAACTAGTATCTATCATATTATCCAATCTTTTCAAATTCAGTGATGATGATCTAGGGACCGATAGATAGCCAAGGGTGTGTACTGTTATTTGTCCCACCAATACTAAGCGATATTCCCACATGTGTTTGCAGTGCGCCATCAAGGTTAGTTATTGTAACGGTTTTTGGAGTCACTGTATGTGTCGCTTTCCCTTCTTGATATAGTGATGAGCAAATGAGAAGTGTAGCTCGACTGTCGCTCCTCTGAGGACCGATTCATATTGGGATAGAGGGATTAGCTTTTCCATGACATCGTAGGCTGGCAGAGGGCAGATGTCATGCATATGATACAGGTTTTGGAGTGAAGGCTGACACCGGTCAGCAACAGGCCAGTTCTCCATTTCAAATTCCATAGGGAGGTCGTCAGATTTGTTGTCAGTTTGAACATCTAGAATACAGAATTTTCAAGTGTATCAAACGATGAATATGGTGCATTACATACCTGAAGTTTCTGAATGATTATCTGAGGAACCTTGACCCGGTTCTTCATCCAAGTCATCTGTTTTCAGCTGACAAAAGTGGAGTGAGTATGATCATGTTGGACTCTTGTCAAGAATTCCCACCTTGAAGAGTGCATGAGTTACCTTGAACTGCGGCTTGTCTAGATACTCAGTGATCATGCTCATGACCTCATCATCCTTTTCCATTGCAATCAGATTCTGGAGCGTGAGGAGGTTCTTGACACATTTAGGAAAATTGGTAACAGGCTCCAAGAGTCTCAAAGGAACTTTCGTGAAGAGCTTAATGGGAAGGTTGCAGTTGCTATCGCACAGGAGGTCAAGGTTTTCTGCGTTAACGAAGAACAGCATTGGGGGTGCATTCGTGCTAGTACAAGGTCAATCAGCATTGCAGAGGAAGACGACTGCAGGAGAATGCATACATGGCAAGATGCTTTGGTGAAAGCAGTGGCAAAATTGAACGGAGTGATGGGACATGCTGTCGAAGACATGTGTCAGAGTGCCGACAAAGGTGATGTGATGGTCCAGGATAGTTCTTTGGAAAATTTGAACGGAGGAGGCGTTTCAAACACGCACGGGGATGTGGAGAGAAAGAGATGACCAGTGTTGAAGATCGTCTTGCGCCTGTTGATGTGGGATCTCTTCTTCCGAATCAGCAGTGTGCATACGATATCATTGACTGGCACCTTCAGCAAACTCTGTCGGGAGCTAACCCAGATCAGCTGCTGATGGTCATTCCAGGAGAAAGAGAGGTAGGAAAATCGAAAACAATCCAGACTATCACCGAGAATTTTGTGCGACGGGGAGCAGGTCACCTATTGGCCAAGAACACATACACTGGGATGGGAAAACGCTGCACGTGATTGCGCAAATACCAATGAACGGACGGGAGCGGTCACGCAAAGCCACAGAGAAACTGATTGTATTTTGGCGCGACCGACTCTATCTTATTATTGACGAAAAATCTATGCTTTCACGCAAGTTTCTCGCCCGGATCTCTGCAGCCCTCAGTAAAGCGAAGTCGCTGGCGGGGTTTA
>JBBPUD010000522.1:0-16654 GCA_038094475.1 Phylloporus aff. rhodophaeus
AGTCAACTACATCTTTTAGTTTTGTTGTATAATATTTGTCGTGCATACCGGTCACCTCGTAAGCGGAAAATGTTGTTCCTAAATAATCACTAAGTATAAGCAACTTTTTCGGTGCTGCTTCTGGTGTAATATACCTTTCAATGTGTACGTCGCTCTGTCATGTTGTCGCGGACGGGAACATGTTCGACTTCTGCATGATTTCAATGAAGGGCTTACATCACATCCAAGCGAACACTTGCGAGTTGAGGATGAAAGACTGCATAAGCTAGATGTCGATACTAAAGAATGGTGGGATGATATGCAGAGGGTACGCAAAACGGATAGGATACATGGGGTATACCTGGAGTCCACATAAGGCCCTCACCAGTCCAGCTATCCAGGGACCAGGACCTCCTGTTAATTAATTGATGATGGCAGCATTTTATGCCATTGGGTGGTTATTTTGTCACCCGAGTTGAATGTGGCACAAGTTTGCGGGCTAACTAAACCCGCACAAGGTACCATCGATTAACGCTGACAAGTCACGAGTACTATTAAGACCGAGGTGGTGGGGTTGGAGAAATGCCACGAGGTCAATACAATCCCCCGCTTGATTTATTATAAAACTCAATTGTCAAAATTGAAACCCCACTTGAGTGAAGGATGACCGGCTTCCAGACTCTGGTTGTATGTATTCGTGTGGAGTCAGTAGAGCGCTAGATATGTCTCACGCCAGTTGTGGAGTCCATGGGAGTTGGAGTGAAACGTGGTCCTACAATCGAAATGCGCTGGTTCCTGAGGTGACTTCTTCATGTAGAGGTCGTCCGGTCTAGAGCCACTTCTGCCACACTATCTTTAGAGCTTGGCAGTAGCTCTAGAATCGGGTTCAGACAGGCTGTTAGTTTTCCCGTCCATACCGTCAAGTCTTTGACAACGACATGTCAACACCTTTTCGGATTAGAGCCTATTAATCGACAGCGAGCCTTCAGCGAACTGTCTCTTCTCATGTTTGACAAGGAAAATAGACAAGTAACGCTTGGCCATGCGCTCGGGAAGATATTCTAAGTGCTACCGAATCCCAAAATGTTCTCACGCCGCATGTTGCTTCTGCTTCCAACGGTACCATTACACGAAGTCAGACAGCAAAATGCCCTCGGGCGCAAGATCTTTCCAGGAGCGTGCAAATTATCACATGGTGCGCGGCAATTTTACACAACCTGCGAGAAAGCTGTGTTGATATGGGCCAACGGCACCACGCACAGACAGACACATGATTCATTCGCAGTGAGATAACCCGCTCGGAGCAGAACTTTATTTCTGCTATGGCACTTCGAGCGAATTCAGCCTATCAAGGTGGGGTCATCGTGCAATTAACCATTATCATATCCTTCAGAGAACCATCGAAATGGAATATTTTCGTTTTTCATTCTCCACACTCATCTACTTGGGGACGCCATTACGGCGCATCTGAATGATCAGAAATACATGGAAAATTGTCGCCAGAGGTGAGACCCGTCCAGTTCATTGGTTATGTGGCAGACCCTCCAACTAATGCCCGTTGATTACACCCTATCTAACCGCTACACATGTCGTATTTGGGTTGCACAAGGGGGGTCTCCAAAGCGCAAGGTGATAAAAGCTCGCGGTACTCGCACTCAATACAACCGCCGACCAGGCAGACTCCTCTGGAATCGACTCTGTAATAACAGTCTGGTCTCCTTATGCCTCCTCAACCGAAACCTCCCTACCTTGTCAATGGCGTCGACACGGGTATCCAAACTCGTCTGGAAATCCGCGACCTTCAGGCGAACCCTATTCAGTTTTCGCTCTTCATTCGCGCCTTGAATTCCATATAAGGGATGAACAGCGATGACCCGTCCAGTGGTAATTTCAAGGACAAACCCAACAGTTGGTGGCAGATTGGTAAGGATATCCAAACACGATGCCGTTCATGACTTACCGCCCCTCAGGGGCGATTCATGGATTACCGTACAAGCCATGGAGGTGAGATATTGTGGTTGTGTGATCAACGCAATATGACGTTGTAACCTCCTGCAGTGGTGATCCAAGCGGACCGCAGAAGCCTGACCCCAAGTCTGACTATGGAGGTTAGCATCGCTTCTTTTCTACGAATATAACTGACGAAACACTCGCTTCTCAAGGTTACTGTTATCATGGCTGTATGTACATTCCTCACGCCTCTCCATGTACGCTAACATCCCAGACAGCTGCTCTGTTCCCCACCTGGCACCGCGTGCTGATGCTGTTGGTCGAGGTAGGTTCACCCATTTGAGGCTTTTGGCTCTCAACGCACACTTCGAGTAGCAAGCCGTGGTCAACGAGGCGATTGAAATCGCAACGCAGCTTGAAAAGACAAATACGGCTGCCAAGAACGAGCAATGGGTGCAAGCTGCAAAAAAACTTCGCTTCCCGTAAGCAACAGTCGGACATACGCGACATGATAACACCCAACTAAATGTTTTGCCTAGGTTCTGGGACTGGACCAAGCCAGCGACTGCTGACGAGGGTATTCCGCGTTTATTCCAACAAACCAAGATCAATATCGCCAACCCAGGCGATGCGGATAGCCAGGTATCCAATCCCTTGAATCATTATCTTTATGCCGGGATGCCTGGGGCAGCCCAAGGCGTCGAATACATGGGTAATTGGAAGCGGACTTTTCGGTGGGTTGACAACGGCTGTGACCCAATGGTAGAGCAGTATGATCTGGCACAAAAGTAAGCCACGCAGTCTAATACTATTTTGTCACAACCCTAAGGCAGTATCGTCAGGGCGTTTTCCGAGGGGATCGATTTAGACCTCTACGGCAAAAAGTTCAAGTTAAGACCCGTAAAGTGGCTCAGGGAAAAGGTTGCTGGACTATTTCACTACCCTCTGACGTTTGACCCTTCATACGGTCCGAACCTGTAAGTCGGCCGCATTGCAGACGGAAGAAGAACTAAACAATCCTCGATACTTTTCAAACACTGGCGCCAAGTCCAAAACGGCCCCAGTTTATAATCCTCTGCCTTTTACACCGCGTATGCATTACCGTATTGCTCCCGTTCGTGATAGGGCTAATTTTCTGCGTAGCATCGCTTGAAGAGTCTCACAACATGGTTCATCTCGATACTGGCGGAAACGGATCAATGGTATGTCAAGTATTCTTACCTCTCTGCTAAAACTTATGCGATACATCCTAGTCGTTAATGAATATGCAGGTAACCTTGATGGTACTTTTTCATGGTAGGCGCTAATGACGACCTTAAAGCCTTTGATCCTATCTTCTTCTTGCATCATTGTAACGTCGACCGGATCTACGCCTTTTGGGAGTACGTGTATCCCAATTATTGGATCGGAGATGGTTGGAAGAACGAGCAAGATGTGATCATTCCATTTCGTATGTATTTCCATTCGTCGGTCTTTGGAATATCACTTATCCGTGCCAGAAAGCGACTCGGGCGGGAACTTCCAACAAGATCCAGGTGCCCCATTGAACCACGCGACTGCGCTCATTCCGTTCCGCCCAGAGGTCTCGAGTTATTGGACCTCGGACCAAACTCGTAGCTTGTTGTCCACTAGTACAACGCAAAAGTGTATGTGCATTTCTGTCGATAGAAGTTCAAAATGTCTGACCCTCGAATAGACTACACTTATCCTCCTATTACGGACCCTAGGACAGGTGTCACGGTCCAGGTGGATAGGCCCTATGACACAGGTGACGAAATTCTTCGGGAGAGTTACCGACAAGTCCTCCTTAATGAGTGGAATCCCGATCTCCCTGAATATCTCAAGGCAGTTCAGTCCGCTAGCAAACTGTATCCTAAGCTCGCCAGCCTCCTCTTGACAGAAGAGGAGGGAGCTTCACATTTGCGTAATTTTGTCTTCATCGGAGAACTGCCAGAGTTTGCATTCCCCAGTTCTTATCGTCTCGAACTTTACTTGCTCCCAGGGGCGTGGTGTTGTAAACAGTATATCCGTCCTCGCGCGCGCAAATCCTGATAAATGCCCAGCTTGTAGGCGGCGGCGTGAAGCAGGAAGCCGCATTCTTGGTTACATGCCCCTGGACCCTCGCCTCATTTTCCACCTGAGCAGTCAAATCGAACTTGACCCATCCACGGCCAGTGATGATTTGCTGGGTGAAGGGTTGAAGAAGTTCTTTGGGACGAGATTGGTGAAGCCAGATGGGACGCTCATAGCTGCCGCGGAGGGATGGGAGGTTGCAGAAGACGAGGGGTTGGACGAGGCGAAGACGCCCAAGTTATCGCTCCATTCGCACACCATCACCTTTGATCATACGACCCAGCGTGGTAGCGCTGCCCCCCATGTGAAGCTCGAGAAACATCTAGAGCACGGGACTCTGTTCGAAGAAAAACAGGGATGGAAAGTTTTCTGATAAGCTTTCTTTCGGTTTGTATTTCTGGTGGGCATCGTAAAACCGTGCTCTGACTCGGCACCATGACAGGTGGAAAACTCGGACGTGGATAAGCCATGTCCAACAAAAACGTCACGTTTTTCTAGGTCCGTGAACAAAAAAATCATAAAATCAGATGGCGTCGACTCCTCTCGGTTTGTTAGTGGATGTGATTTCTTTGGTGTACGATATCTCGCGCAATTGGTGTTTGTTTTCTTTCAGCAGCCTCGACCGTGTCCGAGTAAGAATAGCCTTATGTACGTAGTACATCCCTGTGTGTACGTATGACACAAACGTAACATGGCTCCAAATTGATCAAGAGATAGGTCGACCAACCCACCCCTCGAAATGGCATGGTCTTGACGTCACATGCTGCTGATCACCGATTCACCACGCGTTGACTCCTGCAGTCATGCCTCAGCTTTCCACCCAACGTTGATCCTTCACCCGCAAGCCTCTATTACCAAGCAGCAGGATGCCTTTTTGTAGCCCGTCTTCGTCTCTGTCTATTTCTCCAGCATGCTCCCAAGACACCTTGTAGACAAACACGTTCGTTCCAGAAGAATCCAGTTCATTTACAACGCCAATTATTGGAGAAGTAGTCGACGATAGTCTCCCTGAATAGTGGGTGGGATTGGGCAAGGGATTTATGTCGGGGAGTGTAAGAGCAGTCGAGTCAGGCCGTGAGTTGGGACGTAGCCGAAGCCTACGCGCAGGTGTTTGGGGGAAGGCGAGATGGTAGTATGGTAGCCATGCAATACATTGTTCTCGCTGTTACGGATTGCTCGAGCTTGAAGAGTATAATGGTGCAAGAGGTGTGGACGTGGATAGATGAGAACGCTGTGCAACGAGAAGGATACTTACGAACCGAAACCGCCAAAGACGGCTTCAACAATGCCTGCAATTAGGGACAAGCACCAAGGTAGAGAGGTATCATGGCTGGATACTTATCCCAGATGACGTTTGACAAGCGAGGAATTGTCGATGATCTTGAAATGAGAAAGGAATTAAAAGAGAGAATAAGTGCCTTAACGCTTCGTCCTCGATGCTTCCGCAAGTCTACCGCTTTGGCCTCAAATTCGGACCAACATGAGGTTGTCTTTGGGAACGAGGCAGTTGGAGGACTTGCTCTCTAGACCATGAGCTCAAGCACGCTCGGTCCGATCAGAGTGACCCTACCTTGCCAAGTCGTTGAATCACAGGGCATCGGTATATCCCGCCAGAAACCTTTTACGCATGATTACTCTCGAGCTCGAATACTTGAATTGCTATAGTATAGGCCTTCGGCAAGGCTGATAGGTCGTTCTAAGCACCGTAATAATAAGCGATTATCGCGTGCGGGATCAGCTGTCTACCGGCATCGGCACGTAGACGCGTCATTCGCGGCGGCTGGTCCAAAGTCTGATTTATAATCCTTTGACAGTGACCGTCGTTATACAGTCATATGTCCTTCACGCTATGACTAGGATTCGGGCCCGCTCGTTCCATGCTGTACACACTGTGGGCTATTTCGTTTGATTTATGAATGGAATTGCGAAATAGTGCTGACCGTGTTGCCGAGCGATGTGCGTCATCGACCCCTAAGTTGGTGCTTTCGACTATAAAAGAAAACATTCTCCTTGAATTGTAAATACTACTTTCAAACCGAAACAAGACAGTCCAATGACACACGCAACAACCAACCTTGGAGGTACAGCTTCTGACATTGTCGTCGGCAAAGTCGCGGTGAGTTCTAATCATCGTTTTGACGGTAGCCTCACGACTCATCTCTACTATCTCTACAGCATGGCCTTATGTTGATGACGCAAGTAACAAGTACCATGATCTTTAACCCGCCTGTCTGATCGATAGTATCACGTAGATGGAAACCGGAACCTGTTCCCGACGAGCAATGCTTTGAATCGATTAAAGCAGGCATCGATGCATTACCTTTTGGTGCGAAAATGTTCCTCAACGGAGGCAAGTGTCATTTTCCCCCCTTTTCTTCGCACTCTCATTCTCGAACAGGAGAATTTTATGGGCACAATGGTTCCACCACGAATCTAGAACTGATCGCCAGATTCTTTGAAAAGTATCCAGAGTACGCTGACAGAGCGTTTTTATCCATCAAAGTTCGTCGGGGATATGATGGGTATATCCTTGCAAGGCTGACACTGCCCTTCTTTTGTGCTTTGCAGGGAGGGACCTTGCCCGGGAAACCAGTTACGGACGGCTCGTGCGTGTTCATATCTTCCGACGGACTGGAGCCAGTGCTACACACAGTTTTCTAGTCCTGAAAACATCACTCGCAGCGTGAACTTGGTGAATGAGAAATTGAGAGGAACAAAACGCCTTGACCTGTTCCAATGCGCTCGGGTCGACCCCAACATCCCTGTTGAGATATCCATCGGGGCGCTCGCCAAGCTGAAAAGTGAAGGCAAGCTGGACCACATTGGTATGTCCGAGTGCAGTGCAGAGACCCTTCGTCGTGGCTTCAAGGTGTGTTGGCCTACGGGTCATCCCAGTGGTGCATCTCATTCCGCTTCCCCCTAGGTCCACCCGATCAGCGTGGTGGAGATAGAGGTCAGTCCGTGGTCATACGAGGAAAAAACGCGCGAGGGTCAGTTGTCTTTTGGGTTTTAATGAATGTTTCTCACCGCCCAATCTAGTCATTGACACAGCGAAAGAGCTCGGCGTTGCGGTTGCGGCTTACGCGTAGGGTCCCCCCGTTTGGCATTTTTATCACAGTTTTCTCAACGATGATACAGACCACTTGGAAGAGGTTTCTTAACCGGTCAAATCAAAAGGCTTGAGGACCTTCCTGGTACGTGACTTGTTCAAATCGCAGCTCCAAAGGCGAACAATTGATCATCACCCCAGAGGGAGATATGCGTCGCAGTATGCCTCGTTTCCAAGAAGAGGTAAGGAACCATATTCAAACAGATGTGCACCTCTAACGTCCATCATACCAGAATCTGAGGCACAACTTCGCCATCGTGGACGCCCTGACGGCGCTCTCCAAGAAGAAGAACATCACTGCCGCGCAGCTTTGTATCGCCTGGGTAGGCTCCCTTGGGCCACACGTCATACCTCTTCCGGGATCGTCGTACGTCTGGTATCCGCTGCAAGGCTTGACATTCATTTGAACTGTGTTTTTCCCAGGCACGCTCGACGCACCGTTGAGAATTCTGCGGGTGGTGACGTTGTGTTCAGCGAGGAAGAACTCCAGGAGATCAACCAGGTCATTGAGAAGGCCGATGTGAAAGGGGGTAGATATCCTGAGCAGCACTCCAGGTACCTCTGGGCCTAAGGGCTGAGCAAGATCCAGAACATGTTTCACCGGTTGTAAATGTTAGCCATACCATTTCAAATATGCCGTTGGTACGACAGAATAAATAGATGGACAGTACCGAGACGTTCACTCCACCTCCACGCTCGCCGCACGTCTCGACAACCTCTCTAGCGCTCTCCGCCTTGGTTCCCTAGGCCCTTTCCTGCCAACAACAGTGCTCTGCCCCGTCGCATACCCCAAGCTCACCGCACGCAAGCCCGCATCCCTCCGCACACTACCTCCCAAGGCCTGCCTCCCGTTCGCCACGCCCTCGTTCTCGCTGTCCTGCGCACCGTCCACACCACCATCATGGACGAGCTTGGACTTGGTTCTGCCCACGTCGACTGCGCCCGAGCCGGGTAATCCAGTGATCGCCCAACTAACTTGGATGCCACGTTTGATGCTCCACAGCCAGATGAGACCAAACACGGGTGTGCTCACGAGCACGTTCAGCACGGGGAATAGGTCAGGGTAGCGCGCAGGTGGTGTGACAACCATCTCGAACAGATGCAACAGCGCCATGGAAACATGTACGACCTGGACAAGACAGGGATCAATCTCGGACAAGCAGACACGTTGGCTGGGAAGCAGCGTACAGCTGAGAATGCGTGCACGAACGAATCGGATCGCATGCGCAAGGGGTTGTGTCCTATGAGTCTGCACCAGAGCAACAGCACTGCCATGTATTGCACGCCTAGGCCGTCTTTTTTCAATAGTGGCCACATGCTGTAATTAGGGTCTGTGGGCATGATCGAGCAGAGAAAATGCGGGTGAAACAGACCTGAAGACGCCAACGACGTTCCCTAAAGCACCCCATGCAAATACCTCTTCGCCGGGTATAGCACCGGAGAGAAGAAGCGTAAGGGGAAGAAGAGGCAGTAAGATGGTCTTCTCATGAACCTGAAATGAAAAGAGGAAAAATGACATGGAAGTCGTAAGAAGTGCATAGGGGAGCAAAGGAAGAGTGGGGGTCTGGACCAGTGACCTTGCAGTAGTCAAAGATGATCGTGTCTTGTAACCGCCCCACAAAAGTCCGGCCACCGCAGGAAGAAACCCAAACGCCGTGAGAGCAGCTGAGCTTCTGATGAGCAATGGCTCTTTTCCATGAAACAAACGCTTCCATTTAAGGACAGTGACATTTGTGAAGCACCAAAAGTTAGCAACCTTGTCTTCGAAAATGCCACGGGAGAATGGGAAAATGCGAGTTATCGAGGCCCAGAGAGCGGAAACAGGAGAGAAGGGGGGTAGAAAGGGAGCAAAGAGGACAAGGAAAGAAAACGTTGTAACCAGTGCCAGTCGGATGAAGAGTCGGAGTCTGGTTTCTGTGTCAGCGTATATATTCAGCTTGCCAACAACGGCCATACCCTTCCTTAGATCCCAAGAATATACATTTTCCAAGTAAGTATGCACCAATGGCAGGGGCATAATAGAGAGACATTTGCTTGAAAACTAGGCTGAGAACAAAGAAAATGGCTCCGACTATGTCGAATCCAACAGCGAATGCACTGATCGCTAATAACGTAAATCCTATGGTACGATCTGTGAATATGTATATCGAGGCCCCCGCGCGATTTACGTACCAAGCATCACTGAGTTGTACTGAAAGTGCCCAAAATCGATGAGTAAAAGAGCAGGGTGAAACAGTAGCGTGACAAGCGCGGCATGCTGCAAAGCAGATGATTGGAAGAATAATGTGATCGAATAACCACTGTACCTGCGTCCTTGAAGAGCGTGTTGCGTGCCATGTGCGCGTGAAGATATACAATGCTGGGACGTATATGAGAGCGTCAAGCACGATCACGCTTGAGCGCATGAATAGCTTGTTTCCCGGTGTTTCTATTCCGCGAGAAGTATCCAAAGCGAACCACGATGGCTCTATCCACGAACCACTTGAAGCAAATTGAGTTAGACCCATTGTCGACTACTTGATTACTTACACTTTACCACACATCCAAGAGACATAGGCTGTTAACGGAGGGTAATCGAGACCCCAATATTGCAGGTCATAGCGGTACCATAGCTGAACAGGGAGATGAATGGTCAACTCCATCCAATGCCGCTGTGCCTCGTAGTCACCAAACATTGGCGGTGAAGCATACCCTGAATGCGTGAGGTTAAATGGTGTTTGGTAGCAGAGATATAGAACGGAGACATGCCTGAGTAACCTCCCAGGCCTATGCACCACTTGATGTAGATGGACGCGGCAATGGCACACGGAACTACCCAACCCTTCATATTATGCCTGTGCATCCAGCGGACCCATCGTTTCACGGCACCGTGATCTATCGCTTCTTCATTTCGTGTTCTTCGAAGGGCTGTAGCGCGAGCCAGTCTCTCCTGTTCCAAGAGTACGCTAAAGCTCAGTCGCTTGCTTGAACTTGAAGGAAAGGCGGATGCGGTGGATGAGGCAACGGAGACGGGTGAGATGGATCGCGCCTGCCAATCAACGTCGTGGAATGTACCCGCCTTGAGCCAGGACAGACTCTCGGATGTGTGCAACAAATGCCGGCGAGGAACAGGCGACACAATTTCTGGTTCGATATCCGAACTGCGGTGCAATGTCGAGAAGGTAAGAATTATAAGCTGGTAGGTCTACGCACGTGACACTGGCAATGGAACCGCGAAGGCGCAACGTCGAGTCTCGGACGCCGGTCGTCGAGGAGGACTTGAGCGAGGTAGACTGTTCACCGTAAATGTGTCCCGAGAATTCCTGGTCCTCATGAACTACATCCATTTTAAAGTCGAAACTCCAAGCGACACGAGATCGACTTGAAGTGGGGCGAAGACGATGTTGGCGGTGCCTAAGAAGGTTCTAAAAAAGGAAAATGGTTGTTTTTCTTCAAAGCCATTGCCAAACAAACTTCAATTGATTTGTCCACACTTCCCAAATATGTAGCAAAACAACCTAATCGGTGATTCATTGCTGTGGTATCTTGTGGTATCATCAATTATCATCAGAAGGCGTGTCCTCGTCTTTCCTCTCACCATGAAAAGAGGCTTTCTCAACACCGAAAAGGCGAAACGCAAGCTCGCTGCGGAAGCAGATGTCACGCCGGTGGATAAAGGCAAGGGAAAGGCGAAAGAAGAAACGTGAGATGTTATCCATTTATTGATGACTTTTGCTACTATAGACAATTACTGTTACAGGTCTTTCCACACCAGCCAAACACACCCCTATCCCCTTCTTGATCTCCATTCTGCGCCACCCTCTGTCAATGAGGGGAAAAGGCGTTTCATATTCCGCCGCTGGCCACGCGATCCCAACGGTAAAACCATCGTTCCTTCCGATATTCATGGCAAAGAGGCAGCGAATGGCCTCAACTTGTGGGGAGCCACCCTCTATGATTTTTACTATGTCCGTCGCATACCTGACAACGTCCACGGCCTCACCATTTCTACTGGGAGCAAACTTGCCAAGGTTATGGAGTCATTTGGTGAACTCGAGTTTGCGCAGGACGAGCTCGCTTGGGTATCCCGCGAGGCAGAGCCTAGAGAGATCCTGGCATGGGACCCTGCCGAAGCCATTGTGGTTCATGAACGTCACGTGCATGCAAACCCTGGTGCTGTCGATTGCATGAACAAGAAATCAGCACCCCCAGCACCACCGATAGCAGAAAGCGAGATGGGTGAACAGACCCATGATGTGTCACAACCAGCAAGTTTTGATCCCGTCGAGTCCAGGGACGGCTCAGTTGGGGAAATGAAGGGCACTCTGGAAGATTGCATGAACAATTCGAGTGGCGAAACTGACTCCGTGGACAACATCAAAACACAGCCACTTTCATCTGACGTCCTCCTCGAGTCCCCTTTCCACCCAAGTTATTATCCCTCACCATGGCCGCTGGTACCATTTGAAACTCCATGTTCTCCTTTTCCTCTTCAACGAGGAATACCGATACACCTCCTACCCAAGAAGCTCCACGTCCATGATCCATGGAACCTCGCAAGTGCTGAAATAGTTGATTCAAACACACGCCGCAAACAAAAAGCCGAGTCTTGGGGCTCGAAGACAGATCATATACACACTTATACCCTCTCACTTCCCCCAGAATCACAAAGGATGGCTGAAGTGGCTTCAAACGCGGCAGCAGCACCCAAGGATGAATTACTTGAAATCACTATATTTCCACGAGAAACAGAAGGGCCCACCGAACGTCCTGCGATCTCTATCTACCTTAAGCGGCCTCAAAAATCCGTCGAGGTACCTGAAGCTCATTTGTACATCTCTCCAAAAGGCAGGCTTGGGACAGGGAACCATTCCATCGTTTACGAGGCTGACTTGGAGCTTCCGCGCAACCTTTTCTGCGAGAGCACTTATTGCCAGCTTTGCCTTGACGAACAAGTCGAGATCGAAGTTGATCGACTCAAGAAATCTGGGGAGTGGGAGCGACGCTTGAACGAAGGGGCACAAAAGTATGGCAGAGAACATTCTTCCGCTACTGCGTCCTCGTCTTCCCAGACTCCCCCGCGCTATGTTGGCTTCGTTACGGTGAGGTTGGAGCGCGAGCCTCTGCAGACGATATCTATGGTGGCTGCTACGGACTTGGAGAAGACTCCTACTCCTCCTGAGCAGTATGCGCGTGTGTCCAACCACGTAACCCATCGATACGTTGACTACCACGGACTAGAAATCCCCATCTACCCGAAGATCCAATGGCAAGATCCTTCAATCCCCGAGACCTTGTGCGCTCATGAAGTCAAGAAAAGGAAGCCGGTTCCCCGCACGACCACCTTCCGTGTTGCGGCGAAGCTGTCCTTTCCTGGCGATTTACACCTTGCACGTGAGGCCACTAACTACCTCAAGTTCCCAATGCACTTTTTCCAGCACTGGAGCGGATACAACGTCGTTCCACCCCTCCACGACCCAACGCCTGTCGGCGCGCTCGTCCCACAGTTCTTTGGGTACTACACCCCAGACACTGCCGATGACGACGATGATTATCAGAGCCCGATCTTGCTCATCGAGCACTGCGGTCAACCGATTTGCGTCGACGAGCTCTCGGAAGACGACAGACAAGAGTGTGCGGCACTCTTGTTCCGCTTCCACTGCGCTGGATGGCTCCACGAGTCGTTTGCGGAGCGCAACATTGTGATGCAAAAACGCCATCCGACGCACAACCCATTGGAAGAGGACGATCAGCCTGACTCGCCCTACCGGCGTGGGTGCCATAGCTTCCGGTTGATCGATTTTGGTCGGTCGGTCGAGTTTACGGATGGTTTAAGGGCGGCGGGTGAAGAGTCGAGGGGAAGGGATCTGTTTGGTCTCCTTGGGTGACCTTCAAGTGATTCCGTTGTCGTTCGTGGCCTGTGATATTGCGAAATGTACAGTACCATGGTGTGTCCTTTCATGCCGACAATAGCGTTAGTAATTTGTAGCACGGATTGAAGCCCAATTGAATCTTTCAATCCTCCGTTCCAGACATCGCACACTATAAACTGGGTCCATCTAACTGAGATCAACGTCTGACCAACTGCGCTCGATAACTTACAACCATCCAGATCATACAGCGAAACTACAGCTTATACTCGAGCTTCATCAACATCTCATCCTTCTTGCCAATGATGTCGTTGATGTCACTATATCCGCTCAGACCCATCGTAATATGCAAATCACAAATCGTCTGCAACAAGATCTGTTCGACACCTTGCTGTCCGGCGAGCGCAAGGCCGTACATGAACGGACGTCCAACTATCGGGAAGGTGTCAGAGTCCCCACACGAGGAGTATCTTGGACGAGGATGGGAAGAAAACGGACTAAAGACGCCTTGAGCACCGATTGCGAGGGCCTTGATGATATCACTACCCGTACGGATCCCCGAGTCAAACAGAACTGTCAGTTTCCCGGCGGTTTGGGCAGCTCGAACTTTGGGAGAGCCCATAATGTTGTCGAGTGCGTCCAAAGAACCGACCGCGCCGTCGACTTGACGGCCACCTTGGAGTGTCAACTCAGTCTCGTCCGGTCTGAACAGACCCAAGTGTATACTTACCGTGATTTGAAACAACGATGCCCTCGATGCCATATGCGATCGCTTTCTCTGCATCCTGTGTAACCGAAAGGCATAGACATCGTCCATTGGACAAGATCAACAATAGTCTACCGCAAACGATAAAACACGCACCCATCCCAGTTGTCCCTGATGAACCTCAAGTCATCCCATGACCTGAACGCGCCCGAGTTCGTCTCCCCAAGCCATGCACTCCCCAACATCATCTCTCTTGCCACACGTTCGTCACCCTTGGCTGCTTCCTTGATCTTTTCAGGTACAAGAGGGAACGCAGGGGCCTCGCCTTTGCGCGGCTCCAGACCATAACGCTTCATGAACACTGGATCCGACGTCCCAACCTGGATACCGACGCCATAGCCAAAGGGGAGATATGCAGTCTCGATGTCGTGCGGACGCCAACCGAGTGCCATCGTGTCGAGCGTGATGACTAGTGCGGTGAACCCATTTGCTTTTGCGCGATTGAGCAACGAGACTGTGATTTCAGCGGAGCGAGGCCTAGAAAATACCCCAAGGTCGTGAGCGGCCAGCACCCTCGGGATTTAAAAAAAATTCACCAGTAGAGCTGGTACCATCGATGGCCGTTTGGACCGTTGGCTGCAGCTACGTCTTCGATGGACCGGGTAGACGCAGTACTCATGATGTACGGGACACCGATGTTGGCAGCTGCGCGCGCGCTTGCGATTTCACCGTCCGCATGCAAGATGCCTTGCACGCCAACAGGCGCGACGAATACCGGGACCGTTTTCACGCCAAAGATCGTGGTCTGGTGAGAGGGTAGAAAGAAAGGTCGTCGCCCTCAAAACCTTGGATACACACCTCCAAATTGCGATTCGTCGCACTCACGAGCATTCTTGGGACGATCTTCCAGTTTTCGAGTGCCTTCTTGTTTGCGGCATCCGTCGCACATGTTCCCGCACTTCCAAAGGTGTACATGTACGCCGCTGTGGAGTGGAGACATTTGTCAATCAGTCATTCAGGGGATCAAGTTCCGGGAACGCACGTCGATAATCCTTGGTGGTTTCTCTCGCCTTTTCTTCGATTTCCTTGATGTTAACCGTGCCCAAGAGGGGTGGTTTGCCTTGCATATAAATATCCAGCACGAACTTGGTCCATTTGTCGGGGAGTGGGGGTTGGGCTGTCATGCTGGGCAGTTTCCAATCATCTCGTATCCGTCGTCGCACTTAAGTAGGCGTGGAACGATCTTGAAATCCTGAGAAGGAATCCAGCCGACGGAGAGTTGGCTGTTTCATCGCAATGGGCTGTTTCCAGAGTCGAACATCTCCGCAACTGCGCATGTTCACGGCAGTGGTTGTAGTAGAAGTCGTGCTAGATGTTGGTATAGATCTGTGGAATTCGTTGGCACAAATCCGCTCCGTCGGCAAGTACTGAAACATCTCGGTAGGTAGTGTACTAGCCTATCTAATCCCCATACGACCTTATCCCGGTCCACTGAACCGCGTTACTAGGCCCAAACGAATGAATCAACTTGTCAACCAAGCAGTTTCAAGTTCAGTGATGGGTGCGACATCCCCATGATGCTGTTATCGTCTCCCACGAACAGTTCTGAATTCTTGTCGTCATGTCTGGGACTCGGACGACTAGGGGCATTGGGATGAGGGCACACAGTGGATGTCGCGAGAAGCCTGTCTCACTTGCCACGGTGAGCCATGGTCATCGTAAGCATGCCCCCTGCAACTCTGTTTCACCTCGCTCCGTCGTTGTCGTCGACGACGACCAGCAGGACGTCCTCCAGGGTACACACACGCGACTACCTCCTGAGCCTGCACCCCCGCTGCTCGCGCAAGCACGCTCCGTCCCAGCCTTGGCCTCCACACCAAGTTAACCAGGGCCGGCCCACACCTCTAAAGAGATCCAGCGCCTCCACTCTACTCAATCACCCACTTCCGAGTGGCTTTTCTAACGGGTCGTGTCATCTCCTTGCATACCTGTACTTGACTTCTTTTCTTTTCATCGATACAAATCCTATTTATTTGCTCTGCAATGCACACGTTGTCCACCCACACACCATGTACATGTGGTTGTAATCTAACCGTGCCTGATTTCCCAGACAAGACGGTCGAAAAAGTGAGTACGATAGATGAAAATGCAGGGGTTTCCGTACGGACAACAAAGTACAAGTACAAAGGAGACAAACCAAATCTCTACAATAAAACACATCCAAGACAAAGAAAGCGCTTCCTCACCGCGGTCGTGCTCGTGGTTGCCTGCAATATCCCCCGTCGCGCGTTTCTGAGTCTCAACGGAAATATGCGTGTCCACCTGTAGAAAGTCATGAGCAGGCATCCAACGCGAGCGATGCCACGTACAGTGTCGGTTTCAAGACCATTGTCGTCGGGGGATTTCTACGGGGGGAAGGTCATGCACCAGCTGCGGGATAGATTCAACACGGAGTGACCCAACATGCCGTGTATCCACTCACAGGTCACATCAGCCGAGTCAGGTATCGCATTATCTCTCACCAGACTTTGGGTGAGGGAGTGCATTCCCCTGAGGCAAAAGACGGAGGCAAAAGACAGCTCGCCAGACTGGTTCACCCCGGTCTTGAGATGCCCTGCATCTGTGCGTTGAGAGTACCATTCAAGGAGAGGATGTTCTTCACTCTCCTTTGATGACTTTTCAGACCTGCGGAGGAGAGCGTCATGTTCTCAGTGCCTTTTATCGAATTATCAGCCATGTGTATTCATAGCTGGTGAATGTGCCTGTGTCAGAGAGATAGCACGCATATGCCGAGCAGTGGACGATCCTGGTGACGACGTGCTTCATCAGGAAAATAACGCGTGGCTAACCGAGTGTTAGCAGTACTATCCTGCCTATCCCAGGTACGGATAGTCGGAATAGCTCGGTTAGTCAGGATAGTAGGTCCCTTCGCTAATTTGACTATCCGTTGGTCTAACCGACACTATTTGAACTAACCTGTCTTTTCGG
>JBBPUD010000523.1:0-16652 GCA_038094475.1 Phylloporus aff. rhodophaeus
GTGAAGGTTGGGCTTGATCTAGGTTACCATCATTGACAAGTGTGAACGCACATGAGCACTTGTCAATGGTGGTAACCTAGATCAAGCCCAACCTTCACACATCCAGTTACAATAATAAACCAAAGTCAACATGGAAAAAAACAATCAATGATCAATGAGTATAAATTAAACTATAACCATCAATATAGTCTAGAATACAATCCAAATACAAACACCAAATAATATTGTTGATATATCATGCATTTCCACTATATGGATATTTGTATAACATGCTATTAATCTACTAGGAGCATCTTCATACCAACTTAGAAATACTTCATTATTCTTACTTATGCATGCACTTGTCTTTATTAGTTGTGTTTTTCCATATCTATAGGACATCCCAGAAGCATACTTGTTACAATTCATCCTTGAGAACATGCATGAGACATGGACTGGTAGTTAGTTCTTTTCTTTCGCCTTCATTGCTGCAATCCTTTATTGGCACTTCACTTGATTGGACTATTGTTTACTTGCATAGTTGCTTTGTTGATAGCCATCATTGACTGTGTTTCCTTTGTTCTTGTTTTATCTCTTGTTCCTTTATCTATTATAACACAGGGACTTAGCACTTGTTACAATTTGTTTGTTCAAACCTTCATGAAACTTGAATAGGCGCTATCTTCTTTTTCTTTTTCTTTGTTGCTATGATTCTATATTGGCATTTTACTGTACATGATTGTTAAGTTGTTTACTCACTCTTTCATTTCATCAATAGCCATCAATGACTGTACTTCTTTTGTTCTCTTTATATCTTCTTGTTTCTTGGACTATTCTTGTCAACCAATCACCTAATTACTTCTACATTATACCATATTCCTTTTCAAGCACTGCTGTGTACTTCCCATAGTATTATTAGTATATAAATCATCAACTACAACCTTTGTATCTTAAGCTAGATCTTACCTTTGAATAACCATCTCGAACTTTGACCTTTGACTCTCAGGCTCCTAGCTTTACTCCTTGAACCTCCTTTGTCTTTATATTGGAGCAACTTAGTTCTCAGACCACCAGATATCTCAGACCAAAGCTATCAAATATCTATGCTAAGGCCCTTACCCAGGACTAAGCATAACAGTACTTATTGGCTAGGATTATCTAATTGATTATGGTGTACCTGCTCTGAAGTCTAAACAGGAATGAATCAAATCAAGTATTCACTACTAGTAGATTAAAAAAATTTAAGCATTGTCAAGGTCATTCATGATGGATTGTGGAAGAACACAGTGACCATGATGATTCTTTGTTGCCTAGGCTGCTTGCATGCCATTGAGGTCTTAGTGATATACATTCATAAAGTGATGTGATTAGTTTGCAAACCTTATTAATGTCCATGATATGTAATCAAGTTGATCAAGATTTGATTAATAAGGACTCACTTTTGCATACTTGCCAACAGAACTGAGTTAAGCACCTAAACCAAATTTAGCTTCAAGTCACAGTCTCTCAACAATGGTGAATAGCAATGATACACACACTTTAAATAACCTCAACATTGCTCAATAAAATCTAGCTCACAATGGAACTTGGGAAGGAAAAGGTTTTGGAAACCATACTTACAACAAACTGTTTCTAAGAGTAATTTGACATTGGCAAAGTCTGGCTAGGAGAAGAGAGTTATCCAAGTCAATATTCAGACTAAATGTTACAAACGAAGTAACTATGATTTATATACTACTGGAGTTGCATCACATTACTAATGGAACAACTGCAGAACACTCCATGAGAAAGACAACAAGAAGATAATCAGAGCTATGCACCAGAGATAAGATATGCTGGAGCTGTATAACTGAAGAATGGAGACTAACTAAAACAGGAGACATAGCCAATTATAATACAAGGACGAACAAATAAGGAAATATCATGGGGGTCCAGATGTTACATGCACAAAGATGAAGGAGATCACTCCAGAGGAGATAAGAAGTTGGGTGCAGAGTTCCTGAATTGGAATGGCATGTGAAATATATTCTAGAAGAGAAAGGTATGCTAGATTATGCAAAGAACTCATTGATGTGTTTTCAGTTGATTTTATACACTCCTAGCATGTCCTTTAGATGAGGGAAGCATAACTTAGATTGCTACTGTTACAATTCTTTTGCTCTATCGCCACGTTATTCTTCTCACTCGCCGTATCTCGTTCTTCGTCCTTCCCATGGTTCTTACTGAACGCGATGAGCATTCCCTCATCATTCTTGATCGTACCTCTTTCTTGTTGTATAACCAGTAAGGTATCTCTTCACACAGGTTCTCGCCTTTGGGTTCCTGTTTCACCTTCGTCTCTGTTTCACCTCGCTATACTTCTTGTTCTCATTTCGGACAGCCTCTCTCCGCAGTCCGGTTCTCTCACACCGGCTTAGTGTTCCAACCTTCCATCATGTTCTTTGACCTTCTATTGCTGCATGTCTCAATCATATAAATACGTAGAATAGACACTCAATGTACTCATACTTGATTTACACAATACAAGTGTACATCTCATGTCACACCTTGCAAACTCCTTGAGAACTCCTTGACAACATTGTTGTACCTCTTCGTGAGCATCCTCCGTTAAACGAGTCACGTTCAATATTTGTCCTTGCCCTGGTACACTTCGTGTATCAAAAGATCAAGTATATCCCTTGTTCCTCCTATCAAGGAGTAGGACACATCACCAGCAAACATTTCCCACAGAGACCGAGCCCTTCATTGTGCTTACCACATCCCGGAAGACAACGACGAACAAAGACCCACTCAACAGCCATCTCCCCACCAAGTCCTTGGATCATCGTACTCCCCAGCACCACCCACAAGTCCCCTAGCCTTACCCCCTTGAGCTCTCCCAGCCATTGAAGCACCTTTGACCTTAACCACACCGAGACCACCATCGCCACTACCGCCATCTCAGTCACCTAGTCTCTTTGCACCATCGCCTCCACCCATGTCTTCAGAAAAGCCCACCGAACTCCGAGCTGCTTTACCAGCAGACTTCTCTGGGAAACTGGTAGACGCAGTCAGATGGATTATCTTTCATAAGACCAGTCTAGACTGGTCTTGGACTGATGTAAAACCATTCAGGACCAGTCCTAAACAGTTCAGTCTTGGTCTAGACTAAATCCAGATTGAAAAAGACCAGTTGTGGTCTGGTCTTTGAGTTTTGGACTAAAAGACCAGACTGAACCAGACTTTTAAACACTAGTTTCATTTGTCCATCGGTCTGTGGATGATATGCTGTGAAGAGGCAAAGATCATAGTGGAGGAGTTGAGTGAGTTCTTTTGCAAATACAGATGCAAATTGTGAGCCTCTGTCAGATATAATGGAATCATAAAGACCAAAGCATTTGAACATGTTGTTGAAAAAAAGTTGGGCTATGCCCACTGTATCTATAGTTTTGTTACAAGGGTATAAAATTACCCCCTTAGTAAGGCCATGGTTAACCATAACCATCAAAGAATCAAAAGAGTTGGAGAGAGGGAGATTGGTGACAAGATCAACAGATATTTGATGAAAGGGGAGAAGTGAAGAGGAGAGGATGGGCTGGAGTGGTAGGGTGATAGGATGGATGTTTACTTTATTCTGTTGACATGTAGTGCACCCTGCAACAAAGTTTTGAACAAAGGAGGCCAGGCCAGGCCACCAGAAATCATGTTTAACAATGCTCTTTGTGTGAAATTGACCTGCATGGCCAGTTGTAGGTGAGTAGAAGTGAGTCCAAGCCTTAAATAGTGTTGAAGGGGTGATCGCGCTTAACTTTGGCTAACTCCGGTCTAGAGTCAAGTGAACAAGCAGACTGTAAGAGGTAGTATTGGTTGAAGAAAAAGGAAATCGTATGATAAGAAATAGTCGCTTCCAGAACATCGTACGACTCTAAAAGAGTGGTACGATGTCAGTACAATAGGCGAGTGCCCGAAGGTTCTAAGGTAAAATGGTAAAAACAGTGAATAGCTCCAGAGTTGTACTGGAGTCAATGCGGAGGCAGTAGGACAGACTGGACATTACCAGAGTTATATTTTAACACTTGGTCATAGCGATCTGTCCACAGAGTCTGGAGATACAGCTATTTTCAGACTGGATGTCATTGTAGATAGTACAAATCTTGTCCAGACTGTGTAAATTCAAGGAAAATGGATAAAATCCTGAAAATATGTGGACTAATGGGGTTCATTTGGGGTCCAAATCTGGTCCTAAAAAAGACCAGTCCAGACTGGTCTTTTGTTGGTCTTTCATTTTCTCAAAAGTCAAAAAGACCGGACCATTGTTTTTTAAATCTGGATGGACCAGACTGTTTAGGACCAGTCCTAAATGGTTCAGTCAAGTCTGGTTGCAGTCTTTTTGTGGTCTTAGGACTGGACTTTCAAACACTATCTGGGTTCCACTTTCTAAGCCAAGGAAGACCCAGAATGATTTGTTTCCAGCCCAATGACATGACCATGAATTCAATGGTTTCAGAAAACAAAAAGAATGAGACAATGGCAAAGAGCTTCCACTTGATGGAACCCTTCTTGTTCTTGGTTCCATTAACATTGTATGTGATGACTGGCTTTCTAAGTACATGGCATCCTGGACACAGGTGGAGAACAAGAGAGATATTGATGAAGTTTCCAGATGCTCCACTGTCAAGAAGAGTGACAGTGTAGACAGTTTGCTGAGGTACTTGTAAAGAAACAGCACATTTTCATTGGGCAATGCTATGAGTACATGGGGGGAAGAAGACATCAAGGCAACTTCCCTTAGAGAAAATTCTAAGTGTCTAAAAGTGAGATCTCAGCAGGGTTTTCATAGTTGGAGCAGAGTGTCTGGTGGATCTCTTCATCCTTCCATCCTTTGGTGCAAAGGCTGTTTATGTAGGAGTCAAGAGGGCTTTCAGAGGGTTTCAGAGGATTAGACTTTTCCTCCTTTGGAGTCTCCAGGATAGCTGGAGTATGTGTGTGAGAGGTTTGGATGTGCTGCAGCTTAGGCTGTGGTGAATCTGGGAATGTGGTACAGTTCAAGGCTATATACCCAGTGCATCAGCAGCAGAAGCATCATCTTTCCTTGATGCATTTGGATTATTCTGTGGGAGTAAGGGCTATGCAGATGGAATCAACATCCATTGTATTTGGATCTTTGGCCAGCTTGACAGGGGTAAATCTGGGTGCATTAGGGGATACTGGAAGAATGCCCTTCTGGATGGCAAGCATATGGGCTTTCTGGGTGTGAAATTGCTTGGTTTTGTCTATCCAAGCAAGGAGAGTCTTAGGTGGTTTGGCCATGGAGAGGACCATATCAGTGAGTTTTTGATCACATCCCATGGAGAAGTAACCAATGAGCATGTCTTGGTCATCAATTTTGGACTTTGTAGCAAGTCCAAGGAATTCTGAGATAAATCATTGGAACCCATCATTGATGGTTCCATCCTTCTCTTTGAAAGAAGTTTGGCAAAGCTGAGGGAGCTTAAGGTGAGCAGTGGCTTTGGTATCAAATGGATAGAATGACATCTCAAAGTCAAGGACAAAATTATCAAAGGTCTTTTCACTGGCTTCAATGCCTTCATCAGCCAGCTTGTCATACCAGGTCTCAGCAAACATAGCCACTTGCTTCTTGGTAAGTTTGTTAAGGCAAGTCAACACTTTGACTTCATCAGCCTTATACAGGGTCTTGTTGATAGCAAAGTAGGCCTTCATGGCCTTGATCCATCATGTGGCATCATTGGGTTTATCCATAAAATCAGCTGGTAATGCAGCTCTGAGTTTGGAGGTTTTCTTAGTGGTGAACATAGTGAGTTCTGGTGGGAATGACAAAAAGATGTTGATTTTGATGGGCAAGGGTTCTCTGTGTGGTTCTGGGATAGTCCTGGGAGTGGTTGGCTCTGAGGTTCTAAGGTGACAAGGAGACAGAGGTCTGTAGGGCAAGGCTGGTGTGAATGATGATCCAACTAATCAGCAAGGTTGCAGTGAGGCTACTGGGGGTTGTTCTTTGTCATTAGAGGGCAATCTGAGTATGTGACAAAAAGTTCAGTCTCTGTGAGCTATGGTGGCAACAAGGTGATTGTCCTGCCCCTGGATAGGAGGGATGAAGAAGATACTTGATCTTTCAATACACTGAGCATACAATCAAGGTCAAAGGCAAGTGTTACTTACACTTGATGGAGGACACTCACAAAGAGGTTCAACAACATTGTCAAGAGAAGTTCAGAGGATTCAAGTGTGAACACAAGATGTATGCTTTATTAAGGTAGATCAAGTATGAGTATATCATGTATCTATCCCATCTATTTATACCTGATGAATGTGCAGCAGAGAATATGAAAGAAGGCTATGGAAAATGAGATCACTAAGCTGGTGCAAGAGAACCAGACTATGGAGAAGGCTATCCATCAAGACAAGAGAAAGTAAGACAGGACAAGAAGACTGTGGACTGCAGAAGGCTAAGCAAAGACAAAAGCAGAATCAAGTCCAAGGACAATGAGTGTATGCTCATATTGTTCAGCAAGAAGCATCAGAAGAGCAAAGTAAGAGATGAGGTGAGATACAAGAAAGACATTATGAAAGAGTAAAGAAATTGTAACAATATCCACAAACTGCTTGTGACACTGCTCATAACAAGTGTACCAACACCCAATGCCATGAGCTGCAATGCAGAATTCCCAACACCATTGAGCAAGGCATTCTTAACTTCTTTGGATGGATATGGAGTGATAGGAAATAATAAAAATGCATTCAACAACTGGCTGACAACATGGGTCATGAATGAGACAGTGCCACCTGCTGCAATGAATGATATGATGGTGGGAGTAAGCAAAACAAGCTTTTGCCTTGAGGTGAGGGAAGAGAAGAGTTTGAAGGATAGTGCCAGTGTCAGGGGAGGCTAGGGTTCATGTACAGAGGTGGTTGGTGTCACAGACCGGTTCTCCTGTACTCCTGATGGAGGTCCTAAGGAGGATGGGGGTTGGAGTGGGGGTGCAGAGTGGAGGGGTGAGTCTTGGCACAGGACTTATGTGTCGTGCCTTGTGTAGGTTTGACTCTTAGGAGCAGGGTGTAGGAGATGGAAGGAGTGGACAGGAGTGTCCAAGTTGGTCAATATTCAGACTAGAGACTACAAACAAAGTATCTACAATTTATATACTACCGGAGTTGCATCGCATTACTTACAGAGCTATGCATTGGTAATGCGGAACATTCAATGAGTAAGACGGGAGGGAGAAAGCCGGAGCTGTGCACTGGAGGTATGAAAGACCGAATAGAATGTAACTAACCCAAACAGGACAGGCATAGCCAATCAGAACACAAGGAAGAACATAAAAGGAAATGTCACACAGTGGCAAATGGAGGAGATAACTCTGGAGTTGGTCTGGAGTTGTTCCAGAGTTGCATGGGATATGACAGTTGGAGATAATGGAGAATTAACAAAGATGTTAGATACACAACCCAATCCCATGAATGCCCACAAAGTGGACAGGGAAGGTTGTAGGGGTATGGTATTAGATAAAATGTCCCCAGTAAACCTAAGCTGTATTTGTATTTTCAAAATGAAGTGGAAAAATGCACTTGAAAATTCAGACAGGTTACAGGACCCCAAGGTTGACAAATTCACATCATGGTCAGGCTTTGAATTCTTGAATAAACGTGCACAGGATCAACTGGACACATCATTGATGTATCTAGACCAAAAGGCTGGGGGTGAAGCACTGGTAGCCACCACTAAGCTGACCCACTATGCTTGGGGCCAACCTGCCACACGAGAAAAAAGCTCGTGTTGCTTAACAACGCTTGTCGCATAGTTGACATCATGGAAATCAGAGTCGTTGTCTAATTTAGACTTTAAGTTCATTCCGACAATGTCTCATTTGGAGTGAGTCGCTGATCAACGACATAGGACAGACAATGAACACATAAGCATAGAATATCTAGTAGTGGTTTTGTCGTGTAGCATTGTACTACGCTCTCGTGAATTGTAACGTATGCACGCAATGTGGTATAAGCAAGTGCGGACGAAGAAAAGACTGGAGGGTTGGTGATATAACAATACATGTCAAGGATGGGGGTTAGTTGATCCGCTGGAGCGAATGCACTCGTCTATTTGATGAAGCAATGAAGGGTTGATCTGAGGCACAGCAGTCGCCGTACTCGAAAGTCACGCTCACGGGCAGGTTGGTAAATTCTGTTAGGTATCTCTTGCAATCGTTCCAGAGTCATCCGAGTCAAGCTGCGCTGCCTCTTTGCTCGCAAGGTTCCCACAGCTTTTGCGCAGACGTGTGGGGCAAGCACTCTAGAAGTTGGTGTCAGACTCATCGGTCCTGGTTGTGGCTAGTGTGAGAGTGGGAATTGTCGATGCAGTAGTTGGCTCCTGGGGAGAAGGCGGCGAGTGTCAGCATGTCTGTCTCAGACTCGGATTGTCTGGGCACTTGATTGTCTGGAAGCAAAGGGGAACTCACATCTGGAGTAGAATATTGTGGTGTCGTCGAGGCAGCAGTGTCAGCAGAGTGGTCTATAATAACCTCAGTTCCCATATGGTGGGCAGACACGGTATCCCTGCGCTCCCCGCGCTTCACATCAGCGGGAAGATTTTTCACGAGTTTGGTGCCCTGAGGGTGGTGCGAACGAACAGATATAGCAGCGTCCAAGCCCACATCGCAATGCTTGCGACTTGGCCTCTTCTTCCGGTCCTGGATGTTCTCTGATGCCAATGCCAATACCAGCTGCAGAAACGGACAGATCAGCGAATGAAGGAATTGACATGAACATACACACTAACCTTGCGCTGGATCTGTAAGGCTTTTGGGGCAAATTTGTTGTTGCGCTTGCTAGTGCCCTTGTTGACGGCCACCATACCGTCCTGCAAAATCTCACCCAGGGTTGCTGGGAACCTCTTCTTCTTGGTCAGCGAGACTGGGGCCTTTTCTTCCTCTGCATTGGTGCCCGTCCCCCTCTCCTTAGAGGTAACCAGCGTATCATCCATTCCGCGCCAATATGATTCTGCATGGGTTGACTCCATGCCAAAGCTGTGCAGCCACGATCCGTTGCTTTCCTGGGATCCATTCTTGATGGCATCGCCGGCCCGTCTCAAATGTATCCCGCTGACAGACCTTGCAGAACTGGACGTGCGCAAACCAGGGGGGGATGAAAGCTTTCCACCGTAGTCGGAGTTCATGTCAACAGCTATGGGTGCGAGTGCACACTCGGTTGGTGCTTCCACCCCGGCAACCATCTCTGCATGTTCTAGCTCCATGCTCTCCATGCTCTCCTGTACACCCTTGGTCTCTGGCATCGCAATCTGTGCTGGTGTTTGTCCAACTGTCACATTTAATAGTACACAACACGTGAGTCTGAATTATGACGTCAACCACTCACTCTGCATGTGATTTGCTTGGCCCGACGATTCATCTGAATCTTCCACTAGACAATTTAGTCCATATGGTGTCGTAGTGTTCGTGTTGTTTCATATGTCCTCCTGTGGGGTGTGAATGTCGACCATAGGCTTGGTGCAACAAGGGACTGATATCCTTGGCAAGAAGTTAATAGGTACACATAAAGCCACTAATACCTACATGGGATCCCTGATTAACAATGCAGGAAGGGCTGACATGCCACCCTGTTCCACTGTACCAGACCAGAAATCCTTTGAAGCCAGAGCCAGAGTCTCACCTAAAGGGGCAGGGGAATTAACGCGTTATGTATTTTATGACTTTGCTCTTACCTGGCGCATGAATGCTATCATAAATATTTGGATAAGCGTCCTTGTCAGGGTCTGATGAGATTGAATGCTGGGGTACATATAGTCCGGATGGTGTTGAATCTGGTGTTATGTTTATCATGACCGGCGAGATTAATGCAGAGCCATTACCCAAACTGCCCTCTGAGGTATCGTGGAACAGGGAAAGACTCATCCTTTTCCGTTTGGGTTGGGGGAGTGAGGTGCCATCTTCGACCGTTTCCTTTTTCGCTTTGCGCTTGTTTGAACCAGCGACCCTTTTGCCTGCCTTGTTGGTAAACCAGGTCTGTTTGTAGGACGAGTAGTTTTTCTTAGCGAGCATGTCAATCTTCCAGGTGTCTTCACACAAGTTCAGCTCCGGGTAGGCTCGTGCAACCTCAATGTGGAAAGTATTCTTGATCTTGTGGAACATTGACGACCATGTCGTTTGTGCATTAATGACGCTATTGGTTCGGAGGTCATGCCAGATTTCACGCATCGTCTGTAGAACGTTAGCTACCTTACTGCTCGTCAGTGGCTTGCCATCCCTGTCCTCCAGGAATGATGAATTTGCGCTGGGACGATCTCCCTCTGCACTAGAACACCACTGCTTCCACTCCTTTTCGGTCCAGAAACAGATGCCAGGGTGATCTGCCCTGTTGGGCTTTGGAGGAGTGCATGTAATCGAGAGCAACACTATGCTGATGTAGGGTGGAAGTGTGGTGTTAGTAGGTCTACCTGTAGTTGAGGTGCTAGAGTTGAGGGAGTTCGTGCTGAGTTGCGAAACAAGGGCACTGTACACATTTCTGAGACGGATCCCATCTGCGAATGACAGACATGAATGACTCACGTCATGGCGATTCGTTCTGCTTTGAGTAGGGCAATTTCGTGCTGAAGTTCGTTGATAGTCTCTTGCAGCACATGCTAGGTATACGCTTAGAAAGAAATTTGGCTCAACATGGCCCAGAATGCCATAAGACTCACTGAATTGCCTGATGTCCCCTGACCAAGAAACAAGGGATAATTTGCCTGGATCTGTACAAGGTACGATCACTACGTCGTACACGTGTGCATTCATCTGTACCTGGTACGATTGGCTGTGTGAATTGCCCCATGAGGTGACGGGGATACTGGGATCCGGAACAGGTAACATCGGAGGTTGACTAGCACTGCCGTAAAAAAACCTGCTGCTTTGCAAACCAAACAAATCTTCAGAGGATTTTGGGGGCCATCTAGGAAAGCTATGGGTATTTTGGAGGTGTAGAAACGACAAAGTGAGTGGATCGTGTGACATGATGGGAGAAAAAGAGACGGCCTTGTTTAGCCTTGTTTATCACTAGATGGTAATCCCCAGCACACCTTCAAGGTCTTGGAGTCGATGGCCTCTTTACAGATTGGCATATGTTCTAGTGAGAGGTTTGGATAACACCATCACAAAAACTGCATAAGTATGATAAGACCAGATGGAACAAAGTGGCTGCAACTGACAAATCTTCTATAATATATACTAAAGTCTTTGTGCTGTAGTACCTGTATGAGTTGCCAATCAGGTAATTAAAGATTACTTAATTCCACTTATCAACTACTTACAGCAACATAAGTAGCTTTTAAGTAGACAATGAGAGTGACCTGTTGGACTTGTATTGCGACATTGCACACTTGTTTCGCTGGCGCGTGCGGTTTCGGCATGGTAGGTGTGTAGCTGGCATCCAGGTGAGGCGGTTGGTACTGCCGTTAAGTTCACCATTCGGGTCGCTTGCATCGTCTCAGTGATTTTCTTGTGAGTAGGCTGCTTCTGCTCGCTCTACCCATTTGCTGACGTGTTCTGGTACTTCTCGCAGCTTCGTCAGCATGTTATCGACCCCTTCGGCACTCCCTGGTGGCCCCAACATGTGTGCTTCGACTCCTAGCTCGATCGGCTCATTTGGAGTCTCCTCAGGTGAGTTTGTCTGCACCTGGCGCTCTAGCCATCGTTGTCGGTTTACTGACACGTTCTTTGTCATCTTAGGCCTTGTCCTGGCGTCCTCATCACCACTGTGTGCCACCGTCTCATCCGCTTCAACCGTTTTGGCTTCAAGCTCGACGTTCACGGGCACCTTGTACTCCCCCTTGAGCTCGATGCTCTGGGGGTCTTCCCTTCGCGTTGGGGCTGTATTGGGTGGCTAGGGAGGTATCAGTGGGGTCTCAGGTGCATCACCATCGCTTGGTGCCATTTGCTGACCATTCGGTTCAGCTTTCTCGGCCAGTTGTGTGTGTACCGTCGTGCTATTGCCTTTGACTCTGGTCCTGGCGTGCTCCCCCTCAATCTGCGCATTTCCACGCTTTGCCTCTGCCTCGTCGACCTCTGCACTTCCATGCGCAGCGCTTGTGGTTCGCTCGTCGACAGTCTCACCGCCGGTCTTGGCTTCTATCAAGGTAGATCCATGCCCTTTGCGGTGCGCTTCCTCTGCATATTCCTCTGTGCTATCCGGTGGTATGGTGAGTCCATCCGGTTCTTCTTCATCGTCTTCACCACCTCGTGTATCCATTCCCTGCACACCTTCTGTGTGGGTGTGCACCACCCTCAACTCCTCAACTCCACCTTCATCACCATTGCCTTCCCTCGCGCTATCAGCTGTGTCAGGTGGCTCTGGCAGTATGTCTGGATGACACATGTCACCTGGCATGCCCTCAGGGTCCTCCAGTGTATTTGTTGGGTCTTTGTGTGATGCACTTGCTTTGCTGGTCTAGAGGTAGGTGATTGCATACACAATGGTGGTGGTGGTGGTGGTGCACTCTTTGTGCTGATATTTCAGGTACTGGGCCTAGTGATCATGCAGTCATGCAGCAGGTTGGTGGTATCAAAACTAAAATAGGGGCAACAAGCCCAACTAGGAATAAGGTAAAAACAGTATCAAAATGATAACAGGAGCAAACTCTCACCTCAAAGGTGCTACCAAAAGGTAAGACACAACTGAGGTGTAAGTAAGGAGTCTGAGGGATTAAAATACTTCAAAGACATGTGTATGCTTAACTCTGGATAACTCCAGAGTGGAGTAGGTGAAATTAGGCAGTCTGCATCAGGAAGAGTGAAAGGGCACAGTAATACATGGTTGGAAGGAGTAGATGTGCCACCACACTGTGAACATGAAGTCATACTATACTATAAAAGTCTTAAATTAGTCCACTAGAAATAGAATAGAAAATTGCAGAGATTGCTCCAGAGTTGGCTTGAAGTTCACTCTGGAGTTACCAGAGTTGCAATTTGACAGGTGGTGCATGCGGTGTGGCCTGGGACTCCATTATCCAGGTCCATTGTTCTGCTTCTTTGCCCACTTGCATCTGTCTGCTCTGCTGTCTCTTTGCCATCCTCTTTGCCTGTTATTTTGATGATATTGGCTTCATCATCAAGGTCTCCAGTCTGCTTGGCATACTGTATGGCTGGTCCTGTGTATTGTGCAATTCATTTACTGGCTTCATGGGCTCTACACATGTTGCATATGGATTCATGTTGTCAGTGATCTTGTCATCAACTCACTGGGCTACTGTCTCAGGCAATTGGGCTTCACCATGGCAGTGTGGTGGACTTCTGTAGTCATGCATCCACTATCCATGCTGCTTGTGTTCTTTGCTAGACTTATACAGGCTTCATGTGCCTTGTTGCATGCTCCTATTTGCTGTTCTTAACTCAAAAGACCAGACCACAACCAGTTCTATTCAATCCAGATATAGTCTGGACTGAGACTGAACTGTCTAGGACCAGTCCTGAACAGTCTTTCCACTGGACCAAACCAGTCTAGACTGGTCTTATGAAAGACTGATGATCTTCGGAGGTCGCTTGATGGACGCACGATATGAAGGGAGTTATGTACATGTATGTGGAATGAGTGCTACTGGTATGAAAGGGAGAGGGTGGGGGAAGCACATAGCGCTTTCCGGCCCGGAACGAGAGGCTGGCCACTGCCGAGGTCTGAGCTGCGTGTCCCAATGGTTAGGAGTCAACGACGACGCTTGTGGCAGCGAAGATGTACTCACCCGGACAGTAGGAGGAGCAGGCGAGTGGTGGCTATCATCGGATGGGAGGAATGATGTATTGCAGAAAGGCTGTCTGGAGTGTGGGTTCTGCTTGTATGTATAGGGCAAGGATTTGGGCATGCTTACGCAGGTATTTCAGAAAGGCGTCACTGGCCCAGCGGCCTTTTACCTTTACAGCTTCAAATGGCATGTTGCGTAGAAGGTATTCTAGGGTGGCACCGATGCAAAGGCTGTGACATTTGAACTGACGCTTGCTGCCTATGACCTTGAAAGCTGCGCTGACTGTGTTGTGGAACGTTGACTGTGTGAGCAGGATCAGTTCCCCACCCTTTCCTCGGTATGTGAACAAATGTGCAGAGTTTGGTGGAGGGTTGTTGATCTCCAGGTGCCGTTGGAGTGTGGTGTGTGGGTCTGCTGGGCCATTTTGAGCTGCCCAGCTGACATCCTCACCTGATGGGTCTGCTTTGGTGCATGGGAGGTGGAAGTTTGTTACTTCCAGACCGTTCTGGTTGGTTTTCACTGACACCTTTGCAAGGGATATGTGCACCATTTGGTCAAAGGCACTGAGGTTCAGTACCGTGAATTCACCGATCCGTGCCATTGTGAAAAAGGTTTTTGTTAGGCAGGCAAAGATGGCTGCATGAAGTGGGCGGGATAGAGTTAGGGATTCGCGGATGCGTTTGAGGTCGCTGATTGTGATGGGCTCATGAGGCGCATGTTTGGAGGATGGTGGGGCTAGGGTTTTTGCTGCCTTCAGAAGGGCTTCTCTTTCGCTATTGCTGATGCACCAAGGTACGCCGTGGATGGTGTGCCATGCATGCACTGCCTGGACATAGTTTGTAATCGTGCTACCCGAGTATGTGCCCACTAGGGTTGAGATAAAGGTTGATATTAGCTTGTGGAATGCTGGAGCTCAGGCCTTTTCTGGAATGTTTCTCATGTCGCAGAAAGTGTGGAAGGCAAGTAGGCCTGCACCATATGTTTCCCATGTGGATGGGGCCCATCCAAAGGCTATCACGTCACAGATGCGCTGGGCGTCTGCTTCTGTGAGGGGTTGCGGGAGGGTGCGTAAGGATGCTGGTTGCCATTTGACAAGGCGGTCTCTCGCTAGGCATGGAGGACGGAGCGGGGCATCTGGGCTGGTTGGGCTTCGGGTTGGGCGTCTCACTGCATTGGCTGCATTGGTCATGGCCGCCTGGAGTAAGGTGTTCTGTGGGGCCTGTCGCTGATGGTTATTGTACGTGGGATCTGTTGGGATTTGCGAGGAGTTGGTGCAGAGGGCTAGGGATTGGGATGGGCGGGAGGAGAAGATGTACGGGGGGTATATGCCGCGCGAAATGGGGTTGGCTGGGTTTTCGTTCGTGTTGATGTATCGTGTGTGTAGGACGCAATTAGTGAGGGCCAGTGGAGGGAGAATGTGCTTGAAGACATTGTTGACTGCACGGTTACGGCTCCTCCCCCTGGCCCATCCCTCAATGACTCCCTGGTTGTCGCCAAATGCCTTGAAGTGTATGCCACATGCTCCTGATTAAAGAATATGGAGTACGAGTAGCTCAAGGGCAACACTTTCTGCCCAGGCAATGTCTTGTCCTGCTTCTCTCCAGCTTGGGTGGAGGTGCCATGCTCACCAATGCCCATTGATGATGATTCCAATGCTGGTGTTGCTTGCGTCAACAAAGGCAGCAGGGTTGGAAATTGGTTGGGGGTGGGGGATGGGTAGTGGGTGTGGGGTCGAGCAAAGTGTGTTGAGCCACCAGTCGATGTCTTCTTGGGTGCCTTGAGGTGGGGTGCATGGGAGAAATGGTCGGTCTCCAAAAACTGGTATCATTGCCTCAAGGTTGGTAAGGTATGGGCGGCCATTGGGTAACACATTTGCCACATGGTTTAGTTTGCCCAGGATGGATTGGGTCTCAGCAAGGGTGTGTGTGCGCCGAGATTTCCAGTCCATGATCACATTTATGTATTTGGTGCGTTTGTTCTCTGATAGCTGTACTGTGCGCTGGTCAAGGTCCCATGTGAGGCCAATGAAGGTGGGGTTAGAGCAAAACGGGATGTCCTTTGATGGCTCCCACGGAATGCCGAGATCCTCCGAGATGCAGTTGACGTCATCTATATTGTAGCAGAATTTTTCGTCCTCAGGGGAGCATGGGGAGGTGTGAGCAAAGCTGTGCAGAGGGCAGGAATGGTCCTTATCAAATTCTTCTATTTGCCCGTCTGGCTGCTGAGTGCCTTGGAACCAAGAGCACCCGCCTCTTACAGTTATGCCACCCTCTCTTTGGATGCGGAGTGCAGTGGTTGCCTGGTGCTTATTGTATGCTATTAGGCTTGGTCTAGGAATCCGTATGAATAGATGGTCATCCACCCATCATAGGATGGGACCGATACCTACAGCACGCAGAATGTCTACTCCCGTGCTTCCAAGATTGCCATAGATTCCAGCTGATGGGCCAAATCCGAAGCATAAGGATGTGTCCACTGCGAATAGGGACTCAGACAGGCGGATGATTAGCGCATGCCATTGGGATGGGTGCAAGGGGATTGTTCTGTATGCTTCAGCTACATCGCATACTGCACCCTGCGATCCAGGGGGCAGGCTCGATAGGATCATGCTAACTACAAGGAATGTGCTATATGGAGATGGGAACTCGTTTGTGTCTACGAGAGAATTAATGAAGGGGACAGAAGTGGAGGAGTGGGGAAACGATAGGTTTTGGACAAGGTGGTACTCGCCTGGTTTGCCCAGTTTCAGCACGAGGGAGAGTGGCGCTGATTGAAAGTGGCCTAGGAGGTCCCTTATGATGTCGGCTGTCACTGGACCTAGGTATTTTCCTTTCGAGAATTCTTTGTGCACAATGTCCTGGAAAATTGGTCTATAGACATCAATGGAGGAGTGATTAGGGGGGGTGAAGGAGCACAGCAGGGGTTGAAGGCCCGCTGTGAAGCCTAGAAGAAG
>JBBPUD010000524.1:0-16627 GCA_038094475.1 Phylloporus aff. rhodophaeus
TTGCCATTGTGGAGCAGATATTATCCATAATTGTTTTGTTTTTACCCATGAATCTGTAAGTATGGGTTTTGGTGGATATACATATGTACATCTCATGTCCTCTTAGCCCCTTACCTTGATCTTTTCTTGTGATTCCTCAACAATGTTGTCATACCTCTGTATAAGCATTCTTCATCAAGAGATTTTCTTGAATGACACTTAGGTGTGCATCCAGTGTGACACACATGGTCTGAAAGTCACATGTTATCTATTGATGGAGATTGCTCTGGAGGAGTGACAAAGTTGGTATCAGAGAATCAGAGATGCAAAGTTGACTTGGCAAAGAAACAAGATATGACAAGCATTAATAAAGATCATGTGGAAAAAACATACATATTGTTCCACAATTATTAGATATCTGTATTGTCTGAATACCAATTACTTGATCTTGTACAAGATTCTATGTAAGGTAATAATGATAGGCATTAACAGTCTCCTTATGTTATTTAGCAATTGACAATTACACTGTCCTTTGTAGTGGTATATTATTTGATAAGTAGTTGATATGTATATATAAGATGGATAGAACATAGAATGTAGTCATTGCTTGCTATTACAAGATCATTGAGTTTAATACTACACAAGTTTCAATCCATACTAGAAATTGATATGCAAGACACTCAAGGATAATTTGGCCAGTTATTACCAATTGTCTTTGACCTATGGGTAGGGTTACCTTCTATGTGATGGTATTAGTTGAGGTTATTGCTAATGTAGAACTTATAATATTATATTATCCTCTCTGAAAATGTGTTAAATTCACTCAAATAGCCGAGTCAGACACATCCAAGTTTACAAAATCTCGATCGCATGTTGTTTGAATGCAGTGGCTGTGGATAGGATATATAGCGTTGTTGAAGTGCTTGACATCGATTATCCGCAAGCTGCTCAAAAAATAAACATCCGAGAATGGGGGATATCTACTCACTACGACTGGCCATGTCAAGTATCGGATCAGATCTCGCCATGGCTCCTCTCGTTTTTAATCTATTTATTAGAGACCCATAATGATTGCGGGGCAAACCGTCAAACGAAATTGTGGAACAGTTGCTTGTTGTGTAAAACTTAAGGCAGACGCGGTCCTTTCCGTTCGCAAGACTGGCAGATGCTCCCACCAGAGACACTCGAACTTGTGCTCGGACACCTTTCACGGGGCGATCTGGTCCCTATACTCGCCGCCAACTCATCTTTCCATCACATCGCTGCCCGTGTGCTCTACCGTGCGCTCGTCGATATCCGTCCCAGGCGAACAGTACGTCTCATCAAGACACTCGCCAGCAACGACTTTTACCCCCCGTTTGTCCGTCGCTTCGACCTGGAATGGACCGAAAACGTCCTCACAGGCAACTTTCTACGCCTCCTCCACCGCACGCTCCAACGCCTCTGCCACCTCTCCTACCTCGGCCTCGAATTCTCCGCGACCGACATCACCGCCAACCTCGCCTGGGTTCTCCAAGACTGTCCCTTTTCGCTCCACGTCTTCACGACCTCGATGCGCTGCGAACCCCTCCTCGCACGCTTCTTCGAGAGCCAGCCCGCCATGACCGAGCTCTGCCTCCGCGGGTTCAACCCCGCCCACGCCTTCCCCCTCGCCCCACGCGCCCTCCCGCGCCTCCGCCACTTCCGCACCGTGCTCTCCTCGCCACACGTCACCGCTGACTTTGTGCGCGGACGCCCGGTCGAGACGGTGTCCATGTCGCTCTACCCGGGTGACGCCGCGGCCTCGCTCGACGCACTCCTCCTCTCGACCTGCCCCCTGCGCAGGCTGACGGTGATGTCGTTTGACTTTGGGGCGCCGGCGTCGCTCATGCATGAGATTGCGACGAGGCTGCCTGGGCTCGAGGCGCTGCATGCTGTCGTGTTTGCGCGGCACTCTACCCATGCAAGTGTTTAAGACTCCCGTTGGTGATGATGCGTGCTCATGTGGTGCAGGAGCTGTTGCTCGAGACGGCGCCGTCGCTCGCGCAGTTTAGGGCGTTGAGGTATCTGACGTTTATGGCGCCTGGCACGCTCTCGTCCCAGAACGAGTCGGAGATTGCAGCGTCGTGGCACCAGGCATGTCCGACGCTCAAGACGATCATCCTGCCCAAGGGCGTCGTGTGGGGCTACGTCGACGGTCGGTGGGTGTCGTTGCAGGACGGGTCATGACTGAAAGGGGCCACTTGATTGGATATGTTCAGGCACGGTGGACTCCTCCTCGGATGTCTTGTCCATCGTGTTTCGCATCTGTCTGAAACATTGCCCCACGGTTTGAAACATGGCACAGCCGGTGTACAGTCCAGTTCAACAATCAGTTTAAGTGTAGCTAACATATAGATGAGGTCTGTGCGTGAGTGTGTGTAAGAGAACAAGATCAACAGAACGGAGCATGAAATCAAGTAACGGAGAAACACGGAAACCTCTTTGAGCGGATCTCTATGTCTAGGTGGTCCCAGAGAACGTGGCAGTCCAGCAAACCACGAACGCAGCAGTGGTCGCTGATGCCAACGATCGCAGCGGAACACACGTAGGAAAGGGGGCGACCTGGGATATGTTGGAGGCCGAACACAGTAGACGAAAACGAGGAAGAGAGTTGCGAAGCCGAGAGACGAATAATAGCCAAGATGCCCAATATGTATAATTTTTACTTTTTTTTTTTTTGTTTTTCATGCAGTGGTGAGTACAGGTACAGGGGGTATCGCGCTCAGATGGGATCAGCGCTGAGCAGAGGTGTCGACGCAAGGATAAGATGCCATTTGTACGTGCATCTGCATAGCCTGTTGCTGTTGACGGAGATATTGCTGCTGCGCAGACGTGTACATCATCTGTTGCTGATACTGCTGCGCGTACGTCGGTGTCGAATGACCGGTGACAGGGGTTGTCTGACCGCTTGCGAGTGGTGTCGACTGCCGTGAGTTGGCGGCAGAGGTCTTACCGTGGGCATGTTGCAAGCATTCGTGTTGTCCGCTCGCGAGCAACGCTAGACCGACCGCGCCATGGTCACCCGAGTGCTGATAGTGATACCGAAGACCATTCATGTTCTTGTACCGCCGCTGACAGTCACCAACGCCACATGCAAAGGGACGCAGTCGACGCTCTGCCTCGCGCTCAACCTCGCGTAGCTCGCCCTCGGTGATCGCATTGTCCTCCTCACCCGCGGCCTCTCTAGCGGAGCGCTTGCTTGCGAGGAGTGCCTGAACCTGCTCGAGATCCTTGGGTGGTGCAAAGTTGCAGCTGCCGTGGGTCATGTGGTACTTGAGCCCGTTTGCCTGCTTGTAGCTCTTGTTGCAATTCGGCTTTGGACAGCGGAACGGTTTTGATAGAAGCAAGGAGGATGCGGGGCGAGAGAGGGTTGTGCTTGCGCGCGAGTTTGACGATGAGGGTCTGGTGTCGGATGCGGAGGTGGGTTGGCGGGCATGGCTAGTGGGGGAGGGGACACGGGATGTGGCGGGTGTGTTTGTGGGTGTGTTGGCGGTGGAGAAGACGACTGCGGGTGGGATGCAGCCGTAGGGGCTGTTTGGTTCCGAGATGGGGGAGAGAGGAGGCTGTATGTCGTCCGAGGCAGGTGGGGAAGGGACGGTGCCAGGCATGGAGGATGAGTAATCCGAGTAGCCGGCATAGCCGTTGAAAGGGTCGGGGTTTTTAGACAGATTTGGGAGGCTGTTCCGGGCAGATGGGAAGGGTGCGATTGGATGAGCGTGAATGGAGCGCGTCGGAAGGACGGTTGTTGTGTCAAAGGCTGAAACAGGCGACCGTGGCGAGCCATCCTTTGCCGCATGGGAGAAGTTGTTAAACGAGTGGGTGGGGTGGGAAGAGAGGGGGGTCGTCAGGGGGGTATCGGGAGGGGAGGGAACGCCCGAGGACGGGGAGCTGGAATGGTCGACATCGAGCTCCATGTCGTCTGGGTCGAAACCACCGTGGTGGTAGGTGGGTGGGAGGGGGTGGGGGTGCTCCGGATAGGCGGGTGGCTGGGGTGGGATCGGTTGGCGGGCTGCGGGGAATGCCGCGACGGGGAGCTGCTGTTGGGGGCGTCCAAACTGGTCGACGACGACGACGTGGACGTCCTCAAAGTGCTGTACGAGCGCGTGGAGATCGTCAATCTGGAGACCACAGCACGAGTAGTTGCGACACTGGGAGGGACATGAGCTGCGGCGGGGGAGCAAGGGGGTGACACGAACCAGTTCGTCCTCGCGGTCAAAGGTGGAGAGGGCGTTGAGGATGGATCCGCGATCGCTGTCGATGGAGGAGGAGAGCTTGGCGCACTTGAAGTCGCTCGGGCTGTGAACTGTGAGCTGGGTCGGTGCGGGTGACGGTGTGCTTACTCGAGTGGGCCGAGGAGCTGACCGGGGGAGCATCCTGGGTAGAAGCGACTGCCAAACGAACCAGCGCGCCATGAGATGGGCGAGCCGAGAAAGTATCCGGTGGTGAAGAACTCGGAGGGGCTGTCGAATGCGATGGGTTGTGCCATGGGAGTACGAGGGAGCGAGTGCGCACCTCGTGGCCTCTATTTAGCACAACAACCACACTAGCCAATCACAACTCCGATTACTATAAAAAGTAATATATAACAAATAGATATAAACATCTCGGCATGACGGCAACATCCCCGTTCTCCGCTCAATTTCAATTTGACCTCCTATTAGACTTTGTTCACGTGCCATGTCACGTGATACACTTCGGCGTCGATGTGAAACGACTGCAAATGCAACGACGTCACACACACACACATCTACGCTTGATCCGTGCAATGAAGATGTGAACCGATCAGCGGACCTGCCAAGTCAGATCTGGAGAGGTCGCCAAGGTGTTTGACATCGACGTCACGTGTACCGCGGTGGTCCATCCCATCCTACCCTTGGATGGGTCCACGGTCCGATCTAGACTCTCATGCGCTAAACAGGAAAGATGGTCCAGAGCGTCGGTACCCCCGTCCGCAGTTAATCTTTCGATCGCCAGACACACGGGTAATGCAGTCGTAGGGTCCGACAAGGTGCCCGTGGTCATGCGCGTATCACTCGGTCATCGCGGACTTCTGACCAATGGAAGCACCCGTTCGGGCTAGATTGTGGAGTATCAAGTACAAGGTCTTTGTTGCCAACACTATGGGTATCGGGCTGGCATGTAGTGTGGCGCGCGGTAGGGCGGATGGGGGGGTGGCACATACATCTGCGGTTCCATGTAACCATGTGGATGCTCGGAAGGCGTCAACAAGAGCGGCGACGCTGCGTCATCGCTGCAACAAAGCTGAGTGTGCACCAACAACGGCCCCTCGCGACGTACCCAAACATGGTCTTGATAAGGTCATCCAACATAGCCTCCTTTTTCAATTTTTCTTCCCCTGCTTGCGCGCGTACAACCCTGCCCGTACATCGTTACGTTGACACCAAGTATCGCGGAAGCGACCCACCTCAGCTCTTCAATCAACGCACCATGCGTCTCGAGCGCATACCGCCATTTCGCCTTTTGAACCACATACTTGACAAGCGCAGGCGAGCGTCCAAGTATAAGCCCCGTCTGTGGATCCATCAACCTTGCCAAGTGCAGCGGAATCCCATCGTCCTCGTCCTCGTCATCCACCGCATCCTCGATCTGCTCCTCCTGCGGTGCACCATCAAAGTAGTCCCCGCCAGGCGCACCTGCCTCAGACGGCGAACGCGGCTCAACCTTGAACGTACTAAACGCCGATGGCGGCTCAGCAGGCACAGGCGTACTCGGCCGCGGTGATTCCCCACGCTTGCGTTTGCGCGAGCCACCCCGACCAGACGGAGGCGGCGGCATATTGTGCTGCAACCGCATGTGTTTCGCGAGCGCGTCTGAGCGGGTAAACGACTTGTCACACTCTTTCATCAACCATCAGATCAGCCCAGAACACAGTGAGAAAGACGCACCCGGCCGGGAACATATGAACGGTTTCTCGCCCGTGTGCGAGCGGATGTGCGAGATCAGCGCAAAGCGCGAGGTTTGAGCGAGACCACGGCGGTTGCATGTCGCCCATTCGCAGGTGTAGTTGGACTTGTGAACGCCAATGTGGGCTGTGCGTGTTATGTAACAGATATGGAGACGAACGAGAGGCGCTTACTGGTGTGGATGTGCTCGATCAGCGTGGGGAGGTGCGTGAAGACGATACCACAGTCGTCCCAGAGACATGTCACTGTGTCTGCGCCTGGTTCGGTCGTTGCCCCTGGAGACCCTGCAACCTCTTCCGGGACTGATATCGGCGCATAACCAAACTCGCTCTCAGACGAGGAGTCGTCGAGCTTGAGCGACGACGGTGAGAACGACGGCGACGGCGAGCGGAATGCGGGCGTGGTGGTGTACATCGTGGACGACGACGAGCAGCTATTTGTCTCTGTTTGGCATATCTACTATCACCTCTCTCCCGGGTCCGTTCCCTTCGTGAGACCGGCCACAAAATCTATGTCCGCACTGATCTTAATAACCTCCTATTCTTGTACGACTGCGGATTTGAACTGCGACGCTATTGCAACATGTGCTGCGGCTGGTCCACCGTTGAGCGAGCTTGTATGAAAAGGGGACGTATGCATGCTCACCCGTTCAATGGCTTATCACCCACACGTACGTTACGCACTGCCCCTTGGACCTTCCGCATAATGTACGAGTCTCATTACCGCCCAGTAGGCTCAATCGATGTCCCTCCTACGCGGGACGTAATGATCTTGCGTGTGAATACAAGCCTTCTATCAGACGTCCGATAATGGCGCTGAACTTGATAATACACGAGTTCACATGCGACCCCTAAAAGAAGGTGCGGTCAACACCATGTTCAACGTTCAACCCCGAGGAACGGCAGATTCCGTCGGTTCACTCCTCACCTCCGTGGAGATGAACGTCCCCAGGGTAGTGTATGGTTTCAACGTCGAGAGGCGATGTCCCCTGAGAATGCTGTCGCATTTGACTTTGAGTTTAAAGATGGGTCATCATCTCCATGTGGTTTGTTGCCACAGACTTGAGAAGGTTTAGTTCAGACACGTTCCCTGAACCTCTGCTGCAAATGGTACAGTCCCGTGGAACATCGGGAGCTGTCTGTGCATCGTGGCTTGTCATGTGTAAGGGCACGGCGCAAAGTGCGACGTCACTGGTGTACAGCAAGTCTAGCACTGCTTGATGCACTCATGGCTATTCTCGAATCCCAGCGTCGGGCTTCAGTTTGATAATCGATCCTAGGATCAACGACGAGTAAACGCAAGCCGTTTCACCAAGCAAATTTGCGGAGTACCTAGCGGAAAGTTTGATGTATTAAACCTAGGTGTTGATTGCGGCGTACGTTTGTAAGAATATCTGTTCGTCAATTCCACCCCACTCCCTTATTTTGGGAGAACAGCCTGACCTACATTTATAGCAATGCTGTCAGATCGGTACTAGTTTATAACCCCCACTCATGATGCCACGTTTTGTGGCCCCAATGCCTGGGTAAGCCCTATGACTTTCTGCTGGACGAATCACATCGTTGACGTGCACGATGAATTAAACGGACCATTGGACAGTTGCAATGTCATCGCTCTGTAGCCACGAGCGATGAACCGAGTTGATCAAAGCTTTGACCGCGACACACATGCATGAACAGTTCCCGATGGCCGGTTGGTACATGGCGCGCATCCTTGACGACGAGTGCGATCCATATCGAAGAGACGCCCTGATCGACGACTGGCGAAATTGTCATGTAGGTGAGTACCAGTGCACTAACCCACTCATTTGAATATGCCGCAAGAGCCGAGTGCCCCGCAACAACTGATCAAATCTTCGTCTATGATATATGTCCAAGGTCGCCGGTGGTATCTGGAGAAGCTTCAAGGGCAAGCGCAGTTCATGAAAGGTCCGAACTTGATACAGAATGCACGATGCGTCTTGTGCTTCCGACCTCCCAGAGAAACGAGCCAGGCTCACATCATCTAGGATCGCGGTTGAGAGGGAAGTCTGAACCGTCTGGTGTGAATTTGTTTACAAGGATCACCAACCCGAAGGTGAGGTTCGTGCGGACTCAAGAATGAGTGTCGCAGTGATAAAAAAAAATCTGCGGGTGTCTGCACTGAACTGACACCCAAAATGATCGGCATTGTCAGACGCGTTAGAGGCCGAAGGTATCCTACGAACTATCGCAGTTGTGAACTACTTGCTGCCCAAAGCGACACAAAGCGTACCTTACCCAGAGGGACTAGCCGGAAACTTGTCTTTGAGATCACAGTGATCGTCCAGCCACTTGTCGGACGCGCCAATGCATTCCATATGGGTGACTCCCGTGCATAGACCGCTGGACCATCCGTGCGTTTCGTTCTATTCCAGAATGCACGAATTTGGCACTTTGAAAGATTCGCGTCATGACAAGCCGTAATAGCGGAGTACTTCTCGGCAGCTTTGCACAAACCGGCCCGGGTGTTCTGGCATGCACTCCAATCCGCGTATTTCTAGGCACCGGATATCGCAAACGGGATTCCTCTCGAGCCGATGAATTGGGCAACGCTATCTTTGTCGGCACTTCGCAATTCTGTATCAGAAAATGGCCCGCAAGATAAAGAGAGTAGAAAACGGATAATCCCACGTCGAATTGCGTGGGCTTGTCACGTAGGAAACGTCCCCCGCGGTCGAATTCAAAATGAAGGTTGACGTACGTGCGGTTCTTATCCTTTCCGAACGGCTCTCCTCTCCGGGGAAGTCTGGTTGGAGGCCGGACAGATGCGGCATAGGCTCTACATGCTCATCCAAGATGACCATGTCGGAGGCCATTCATGCTGATCGATGCCTGAGGACGATGTTGTTCTGGTTGATGAGTCCCGATACAAAAGGCCGATCTTCATGAGATAATCGTATTCTTTTGTTCTTGAACGCTTGTTGGATGGCATTCAGACCAGGAAGACAGTTGTCACGAGTAGCGGCGTCTTTGGTCGCGTCTCGCGAACTTGACACGACGTGGCCGAAATTGCGGTCGGCAAGCTCACCTCGGCTATCACGCCCTTCAACTTTGCCGCTTTGAGCACAATCGCTTCGCCTACTGGTGCCAGCGGTATGCGTATGGTGTCTAGCTCGAGTATCGATTCGCGGTTGTCATTTCTGGGGGGTGGCAGGCGGACAACACCACCCTGCTAACTGAGCTGTATCTACAGTACAGCCAGTCGTGTTTTGCGTGAGACAGATCCTACGAAGGATGAAACGCACGATTGTGTTCAAGGTTCTCGGCTCGCGGCATTACTGGCACACCTCGATGTCGTTGTCGCCCCAAAAGTTGCGCGAAGCAGACCAAGATTACCGAATACCACGAGAATAATAATGATGGCAAAAAAAACAAGAGTCAGCCTGTTTCTTCGGAGTCGGTGATCTTGTGACGCAGTGGTAAGTTAGTTACTGTGTGGACGCGTCTTTTATCCGGCGGACTCCCACTGATCATCACTTTACTTGCTGCTTCTAGTAGTTCAACCTATCAACGATCTTATCCGCGTACGTGCTGGATATTTCATCATTCTTGTGGTACGCCCAGGTGAATCATTGTTCAATGTGGTCGTTTAATGCATTCGACGACTCACCTGAATGCCCGCGTCTTTGCCAGTCCTCCGATTGATCGACATTGGATTTTCTGTTAGCATCTCCACATGTCTAACAGCCTCCCAAAATCAGGTCACCGCACCGAAATTGATGAATGAGGTGATGCGTTGTGTATCCTTGTGCATCTTGCCAACCATCACTTTCAGGCTCAGTTAGGACGGCGTTAGATGCCACTTTCAATACTATGGTTGGTTAGACCTTTCTAAATTTGCACCGTCTAACGGAAATGACAGGTCACCTGCTCTGATTGCATACCGTCGCAATCGATTCTGCACGTGTTTCACTAATCGACTAGCCCCGCGAATAGCTGTAGAACTGCGGCTCGTACATAAGTCGCCCGCTCACTCACATTTGGAGGTCCATCTATATCATTTGGAGGTCCGATCGGATATATGGGGTTAGGGATATCGAGCTCATGAAACGCTGGCTTATATATACAGCAAGCCTATATCTCGTGAGTATTCTTTTTTCATCGTGAAAGGATCGTCTGGCCCAGTCATTTCCTTACCAATTTTGTTGAATCCAGAAGTCATGGCCGCACCTGACGTCCAGCGTGTACTTCCATCCAACTACAAGTAAGGAATTTACTGTTTTGAAAATGTTGATGTCTGTTTTCTGATAAGCATGGCAAGCTGGGATCCAGCGGTTATTCCTGCAGATAGCACATGGGTACCTCCTCGATGGCATGTTTAATATCCCACTGAGTCGCGATATCCCTTCATGTGACTTATTGTGAATAGGATGATAGCCACGAGTGCACCCCTCAAGGCTCCAAAACAGGTGGGTGTTAACGGGTTAGGAGAGGCGTGGGACCCCAAACACCCCGTTTTCCGTGGCGTCGATCTGGTGAAAATATAACAACCTGATAAATGAAGCGATGTACTGATTATTTGATTAGACCAAGGCGGATCCTCGTCTGAAGGTTCCTAACGTGGAAATCAGATCAGGCAGTGACGATACGGTTATTGCGTTTGTTGATGTCAATATCATCGATTCCACCGGCGCGGCACCGTATAGAGGGGATGTTCTCGTCAAAGGAAAGCGTATCGTTACCGTTGGCGGCAAACTCACACCCGAGGCACTGCAAGGTGCCACTGTTATCAAGGGTAGGGGTCGCACTCTTCTGAGTGGCCTCTGTGATTCCCATGCACATGTGTCCTTCATAAATTCGCCTACTCTTGATGATATCACCGTGTTACCAGTCGAGGAGCATACAATTCTGTCCACCAGGAGTGCGAGACAGTTCTTAGACAGTGGCTATACAATGTGCTGTGAGTTTATACATTTTTGTTGACTTCTTCAGAGGCTGAGGGTATACCCAGTGGGCGCAGCTTCAGCTAAGCCCCGTTTGGATCTTGTTGTTCGTAATGCTATACAAGCTGGTGACATTCCTGGCCCACGTTATCTAGCCAGTGGTCAGGAGGTACGTGCTTGACTACTCGTGAGGGAAACTCGTTAAAAGCACTAGATGGCACCGCGTGGTGGTGCCCTCAGCGAAGGGATCACTACATATGTCGATAGTTCTGAGGATATTACAAAGGCTACCAACACATTTGCCGATGCAGGTGTCGACAGTGTTTGTATTCCCAACTATTTCGCACAAGTTTTCCTTTCTGATTGGGATCATGGTTGCGTAGGTCAAACTGTGCATGAGTGGGGACGAAATCCTGGAGCACCTCCGGGCCGAGGTCACCACATTTACTGACGAGGTTGTAGCCGCTGGTATCGAAGCTGCTCATGCCAAAGGCATTCGTGTCTGCTCGCATGCCCGCTCAGACAGGGCCATTCGTCAGTGTCTTCAGTACGGGATCGACGTTCTGTACCATGGCTGTAAGTCCTCGTCTTCCGACTGGACCGTCTTGCCAAAGCTGTGGTAGCGTTCATTTCCGACGAATCAATGGACGCTCTTGAAGCGCAGAAAGACCGGATTTACGTCGCTCCTGCTTTGAATATCCTCTATGCGACCCTTCTGGTCGCTGAAAAGGCACAGTGTACGATTTCATATCATATATTTAGTCCTGCCCGTATGGACTCATTCGATGTGATTCTACAGTTGGTTTCAAAACCTCGGATGCTGGAAGATATAAACGAGAACTGGATATTTGCATTGCAGCTCTGAAAGAGATGAAGAAACGTGGCATCAAAGTTCTTCCTGGCGGTGATTACGGGTAAAATTCCGATGTTCATTCGAAGCCCAAAGTCTAATTACATCACATCAGCTTCGCATGGACACCCCACGGGTATTTGGTCTTCGTAATATCGTGGGTGGAGAAAGCTGAGGTTTTTTTTTAGCTCATACCAGGATCTCGAGCTCTTTGTCAACCTCCTTGGCTTTACACCCATGGAAGCGATTCTGGCTGCTACCGCCTTGGGTGGTGAGATCATGCTGCATCCTCACGAACTAGGCAAAGTTCAGCCGGGTTACTATGCCGATCTTATCCTCGTCGATGGCGACCCACTGGAGGACATTAGCGTTCTGACCGCAACCAATGAGAAGCTAGATGTTATAGTGATCGTGGGTGGCCAATTCATAATGTGGTGCGAGCGTTGTTGATCAGAACCTGCAGAATGGGCGGATCCATAAGAATCACGATGCGGGAAGAAATCAGACAAGTGAGAACGCGTAAGGAAGTTCCCAATGACCAACAAGTTTGTATTCTATTTCATGATGGGAATTCTTGATCAAGCGTCATGTGTCGAGATTTTGTAGGGAGTAGCTTTGTACAGTAAGTGCAGCAAGTACATTTTTGGATCATAAGTATGTCAGGTGGAGTTAGACGAAAATGCGGCGATGTCGCTCTCCGGACGGGCAGTGAGCAACTGAATGCTGGTCAGCCAACTTACTCGGATTGGCTGGCCGATGGTTCGATCAACTCTTTCGTCGAGGCGTTTGCTAGGTCCGATGGATCTCTCTACTTGATTCAGAGGTGATGACGATATGCGCAGAGCTTGAATATCTGCTTTTTATGACACCCACAGGGTGGACTTGAACTGTAGGTCCTACTCAGATCACGCGCAATAATACTGGAGAAGTTGAAGGCACACACCAGGCCTTAGTATGTCACTCACCTCGATCATTTCGCTACGTTGTCTGAGCAAGATCACACCTACTGATATTATCCATCATATTCACCATGTGGGCGACAGTAATACCATCTGGAGCGTAGTACCCCCAGATCTTCTTGCGTACCGAAACCAACCCAGTCCAAGTTCTGAAAGTATGTTCACACGTCAGCTGAGTTCATCATACCGTCCCGTCTCGAAGTTTCATCTGGACCCGAAACCCCATCTTCGTTTGACCCGGTCGATATGAGACCTTGGCGCCAAAACCCCGCGGACAAAGGTGTAGCGAACACCAAGCAAGTCCCTCGTATAACCAGGGGAACGGGAGCGAGACAAGGGGAGGAATGATCACATCAAGAATCCGAGTCCCCGGGATTTGATTATAGGCACAGTAACGATCGCTTCGCTTGTTGAGGTGAGCTGATGGAAGTCCAAGCCTGTGTCGACTGGGGAAGCGTAGGGGTTATGCGCGACGTATGGGAGAAAAGCCAAAATGATCGATCGTGCGAGGATCTTCTGTACTTCTCCTCGTACCTGAATCTGAAAAGGATGTTAACGAGCTAGCACGTGTACAGTTGCCATGACCCACCACGTTCGCCCAGAAGTGCCACCTGAACGCGCGCAATGGAATCTGGGACCTCATGGGTGACGCGGCAAAGGTGGCTCATTTAAAGCAACGACGAGCTCCGGGACGGTTGTTGGATGGGAGTAGGACGTCATTGAAAAGGGAGAAGAGATGCGATCTAAAGGAAGTACTGGAGGGCGAATTTGTGGGACAGAGTACGCGACTTGTCAGACACAAGTCGCCATTTTTGAAATTTCAATGGTGTACCCAGACGTCCACAAAATCCAAGGGTGGCAAGCTGGAACACGTCATTGTATAGGAAGGGCAGATTCTACCGTAGAGGCCATCCCTGCGAACGTGTCGTGGGCGTGCCCCACAAACAAATTATTCGGAGGTACCATCGCATTCAAATTTCCTGTTACTGTCACTGACTCTGTCGCTCGCACAGAGCAAACGGATATGTACCAACAAGAGTTGTCATCCCAAAGAGTCTTCTTCCCTTTGAGTGAGGGTCGATTGCAACACGTCACCCACGAGAAGTACTAGGTGTGGAATTGCCTCACAAATGGGTGTTTGGGGAGTTAAAAACTGAACCCCATCACAACCAGGAAAGTCTGCGACTCTGGAACTGCAACTCAAATGGTACCGTTTTAGTCCCTGACACGTTTAGCGGATGCTCAGAAAAACTGTGGAAATGATAGAACATGCTTGGATATTACTCTAGGCTTAGGGACAGGACTCGGAGGGTCACGTGTTGGGTTGGTGTGACACGTGACATGTCTTTCAATCGAGGCCTTGGCTCAGATTTTAGTGACCCTCAGACTTCTGACATCTTGAAATCTAGTGATTGAGCGCTCGAACCTCCGCGAGCTCGCAACGATGGTCTGCCAACGAATGCTGTCCAAGGCAACTTTGGATCGTGGCTGTTTCGGCAAGCGAGTCCTGGTCTCGGTTCCTGAACGTTGACAGGAAATCCGTTGAATGGCTGGTCTGTCAGACTCAAATATCCTCTCTCCAGTGGGATGGAACGCACGTATGGAACCCTCAGGGCACGTTGATTGGGAAATTCTTTTTGAAAGGGTTCATGTCCCCCACTCAACGATGGCAAATTCATTACCCGGAATGAAAACCAGGCGGGTGGAGCCGAGTATGTGTTGCACAGGCCATGGTCGCACTATCTGAGCCATTCTGATACCAGACTCATACAGTATTTCATGATTGGACTACCCATCGGATATTCCCGCAGCAGGAACCCGAGCTAGAAGCCTGGTCGTGAAGGTTCGAACGGCAGGATTTGCTACTCACCAACTCTCACACTATACCATGATGTGGTTGTCCCGGCTCCCTGCCGCCATACTCGTAGTGGCTGGCGTTCACGCAGCGACCTTTCAACCTCAGATTCCCTCTGTACAATCGTTCTACCCAGATGAACTAGATCAAGTGTTCGTCCTTGGACCAGAAACGCGGATCCTCGTCGATGAAGTGTATGCATTTAGTAGTGATTCCCGGTCCGATGGAGTTTCACTACGCGATTTCGCCGACACCTTCCGAGCAGACTTGATGGAAATGACGTCGTTTATGCTCCCTCCTGTTCAAGTCGTACCATTCAGCCAGGCACAGGATGCCTCTGGAGCCATCATCCTTACGCTTAATCTCTCGGGCACTCATAAACTTTACTCGGGCAACCCTACTCCAGAAGGCTATGATTTTCGTATCTCAAATACCTCGTATGTTATATTCGGCTCTGGTTCCATTGGCGCGTGGTGGGGAACAAGGACGCTATTACACCAGCTTGCGCTATCCGAGCGAGGATACAACGGAACCTACAGTTTACCGGCTGGGCATGGCACGGATGGTCCAGGGTGGGAGATCCGAGGCTTTATGCTTGACGCTGGGCGTCATTGGTACACTACTGAATTCCTCGGTAAGCAACTTTTCATGTAATCGAACGCTGTTGATGGATATCTTAGCTGAAATTTGCACCTATGCGTCATTCTTCAAGATCAATGAATTTCACCTCCACGCCTCTGACAACGTCTGGATACCTTCGTTACTCTACGGTCCAGATTGGCGATCACTATACGCTAGGTTCCGGTTCGAACCGTACCAAGGATCGCCTGTTTTCGGCCTCGTTCCCCATCGTAACGAGTCATGGAGTTTCAGTCGCTTTGTGGATTTTCAGTCACACTGCGCGCGCCATGGTGTGACTATCGTGCCCGAGATTGATACACCAGGTCATTCTCTTGCCATAACGCAGTACCACCCTCAATTGATGCTGAAGGGAAAGCCTGACTCGCTGAATCTGAGCTATCCAGAAACTATTCCCACCGTCCAATCCATTTGGTACCAGTTCCTTCCTTGGTTTTCGTCGGCTGAGGTTTCTATCGGTGCTGACGAATACTTGTCATCCCTGGGGGATGAATACGTCTCGTTCGTTAATGGGATGTCGAAATACATCGGATTAGCTAGCGGGAAAACTATTCGCGCCTGGGGCACGTACGAGCCAAGCAACACGTCTTCCATCTCAACCAACGTGACGATCCAACATTGGGACTTTCCTTCCGCCTCGATTCCTATCGATCTTCTTCACTCTGGTTATCGGGTAATCAATTCTGAACAGGCTTTTCTCTATCTTGAAGGCAAGGTTCCCGCGGAGAGTGGCTTCCCGCAGACTCTCAATATCTCCCTCCTTTTTGGTGCTGGCACGGAAGGCGGTGGATGGTCACCAAATATCTTCTCTGCAAATGACCCTGCCAATAACACCGCCTATGATCATCCTGGGCTTCGGGGTGCCATATTTGCGCTCTGGAACGACTGGGGATCGAACGCAACGACGCCCTTGGAGACATACTACCAACTGTCGCAGTCTGTCGCCGTGTTTGGAGAGAAAACTTGGGCAGGTTCTGGAATTCGCGCTTCGGACCTGACGATGGGCCAGTTCGAGGCTATATACCCACGACTTAATCTCCGTGCTCCGGGACAGAACCTTAACCGTGCTGTGGAGGGAAAGAGGGCGGGCGACATTGTATTCGCATACGAGCGCATACCTTCTTTTCCATTTCATACCGGTGTGCCATCAGTTGGTCCCCCTTACACCCTGTCATTTCGCGTGCGGCCCCGCGCGGGTGATGTGCAGACGACAGGCGACACCACGGCTGCGCAGTTGTTCAGCGGGATCGATTCCACGCTGTACGCGTCCTCCCTCACGCTTTCCTCCAACGGAGCGTACTATCCGCTCCCTCCTGCGTTTAAGCTGAAGCCAGATGTATGGACCAACGTGACAATTCGGGCGACGCGGGAACAAACGTGCGCCACTGTCGTCCAAGAAGGTGGGGGTCACGAAATGTATTGGTACGAGACCACCCTAAATACATGGGGCGCTCACACGCAGGCCAACATGTCGTTTGCTGCGCCGTCCGCGACCAT
>JBBPUD010000525.1:0-16584 GCA_038094475.1 Phylloporus aff. rhodophaeus
CCTAAACTTCCACGTTACCCAAGGCACGTGACAACACTGCACCAAGGACGATAACAGCAGTGACTCCGAGGCCGTGCAACTCCCACCTCATTACGACTACAACGAGCGAGTGGTGCAGGTGCATCCACGATGTCAACAATGGCGACACGGGTGCCACAACCATGCACAGATCACACAACAACGAGGCTGAACTACGTGCTGTCGTACCTTTGAACCCTTCCGTAACCCTTCGTTCGTGTCCCGAGAAGTATGTAGTCTCTATTACATGTCTATTCTGTCTATTCTGTCTATTCTGTCATGGGGAACTTGTTTATGTTACCGCTTATGAGAAATAGTAAATTAAGACCAGATAGTACCGGTAGTCACAAAAAGTCGCGAAGATAGCCGAAAAGCGTCGGTAACAAGTGCGTTAATTTCCTGATGACTGTCCGGGCATGCTTGGGGTTTACGCATAGAACGTTGAATTACCATGTGCTTGTGCTTCATCTTCGCTGCTGCTTGCGAACTCTAATCATGGTCGTCGATTCACATACATGATAGCATTGCAACCAGATGAATTAATGCATCAAATATGTGTTCTGAATACGAACTCTGCCGCACCGGGAGAATATTAAATGCATCCTGGACTTTATAATGCCAGGTGGTGACTCACTTCCAAACAGTCTTGCAACGCAACTCGTCCCCTTGTCGTTGCCCATCAAGTTGTTTTGCTCTTTTGCCCTTCCAAAGGACGGCAGGAGTAGAACGAGAGGATGATGTGTATACTTGTCCTCTATCCCTTTATGCAGTCGCCATCGTCCCCCACCGGTTGACGCCCGTTCACGCTGTGGCGGTGCAGAGTCTGGAGTGGAGGAGGAAGCCGAAGCAGTAGAGAGCCTAGAGAGGGCGCAGAGTCAGGGCGTCGTGTGTCTTGTGTCTAGAGAGTGCCATTAGGCCCTCCACCCTGGCGGGTCGATCTGGTGACAAGAGCGAGACTCGTACTCGCACGAGCATTAGTCATTCATCCACACCTTCCTCACCAACTTCTCTGAGCGCGACAGACGACGCAGTTCCCAATTCATCTCCCTTCCCTTGCATAATACGACGACGGCGTTCCAGCAGCTCTAACAGCACAGTTGTTCCCACCAGCTTCACGTCACGAACTCCCACCAGCTTCACATTACGGACAGCTTTCTTCACCCCCCAGAGTACAGAATCACTGAGCCCCAGAACTTCAGACAACACGGCTCCACCAGAAACCCCCACCAAGGCAGCGGAGGTACCCCTCCCGGAGGACTCATCAGATGAGGAATACACTACCAGAGTCCACCGTAGTACGCCTACCCCAGAACGCACCACCCGCAGAGCACTCAGTGCAACACAAAACGCTCCCAAACGCCCATCATTCGCAGCAGTGCCAGGCTCTTCACTACTCTTGTCCATTCCAGAAGCAGCATCACTCGGGGTACCATTACGGGACAGGATGGCACCCCCCGCAGATATGAGTACTAGAGCACCACCCCCTCCTCCCCCACAAATGCAACCCAGGCCATAGTGGAAGTATTCTGCAGGATGTGATGGTAGTTATCGTATGTACAGCATTGCAGGATCAACGATCGCAAATGTTTGCTGTCCCGTCTTTGTTCGTCTTGCAATTCAAATTGTTTTCTTCCTGCAAAATCCAGTGCGCTGCCACCCTCGCCAATCCCACGATTCACATGTCAGCACCGCATCGCGCAAGACTATGGCAGTCTCCACTCTGCAAGATCTTTGACTTCGCTGCTGTGCCCTTGCAAGCCCAGCGTACTGTCTTGCAATACTACGACCATCCTCCCTACTTGCAAGGCTTGACAGGCCTTCGACTTTGCATTGCAAAACCTGCAGATTCGACATCTTGCAACACTGCCGCCGCCATCCCTCGCATTGTAAGATCTCGACTTTGCTGCGGCTGCCCACCTTGCAATTCCAATGTACTGTCTGTAAACCACGGCCGTCCTCTCTTGCAAGATTCGATAAGCCTTCAACTTTGCCAACCGCTTTTGCAAAATCCGGTGTGCACAAAAGCGTCCGTCCTGCAAAGCTTCATTCGCCTTGCAACTCAAGGTCTTATGTAAGTCCCTTCTCTTGCATACTTAAGCCATTGCTGATGAGTTCGTCTTTCCTGCAACACGACACCCATCTCCTCGTGCAGGTTCCAACACACCCGCCAAACCTACATTATCCCGTACGCCCATTCTATGCCCTTGTACCTTCATAGCCCAATCTTTGACACCGGTCGCGTGCCCTGGTTGATGCCGCATTCACAGGTCACCGGTCATGTTTGACACCACTTGGAAGATCCGGTCAAACCACCCGCCATGCACTTTACCACACTGGGACACTCTGCAACACGCAAGACACATGTTGACCTCAGCCATCTGAACCAGCCGACCGTGTGGTGTGTCTTGCTTTCTCTCTTTGGTTGTATACGCCGACCTGATTCTCAATGATTTTAGTTTGCGCAATACTACACGTTTCCGTCCTCGTCACTCTACCATGTCTTTTGACACTTTACGCACACAGATCACATTTTTAGTAGTACCGTATACCATGTGTAAGAAGAACATTCTATGCCTCGCAACAAGTGCTGCGAGAACCAGATCTAGCTGAAAAAACTACGTACCAATCCGCTCTTAGTCACCGTATGTCTCCGCAAAATATGACGACTGAATGATTCTGTACTAAGCCATGAACTGTGTGACCTATGCAGCAACCTTGTGTTTCCTATCATACCTTGTCAATGAACCCCACATTAATCACAGATTAGCGGACTTACTTGTTTTTAGGGACTGAATCACAATCCTTCTCGGGAGCGGCGTTAGCCACCCGCTTGCCATTCTTCGGCATCCTCGCTGGCTGCTCACTATCGGGGAGGTGCCGATCATTTTTCTTTTGTTTCCCTTTCGTATTCCCTACCCCCTCCATAGCATGATTCTCTTTACCAACAGAGTTGCCGATGGCATTGTCCCGTTGTGCACGTTGTGAGGGCACTGGTTTTCGTTTAGGTCTAGAAGCAGCCAGGCTGGCGTTAGCACTGCTCTGATCGTTGATTATCTGGCTTTGCAGAAGGGAAGGAAGTGGGGGCCCTGACACGGCAGTAGGGTCAGATACGACGGGCAAAACTTGACCATTGAATTTGCCCCCAAAAGTAAAGCCTTGGTTAGTACTGCCAAATGCTTCAAAATGTGTTATATCAGTGGTTATTCCCGTATACTGTTGTGCGTGCTGGCTGCTTGAGAAAGATTGGTTTGAGTCACCGAAAGGCACTAACGGCCCCGAGAACGGATCGGCCCAGTGAGCGTCTGCTGGGAATATAGAGGTATCGCCTAGTAAGTTTGTGAAGAAGTCTGGCCCGAGATTTCCATATGGATCAGAGTCATCGCCAGACGGTACCAGTAGACCGGGATCGGGCATGAGGGCGGCATTTGGTGCGGCATTATGGTAGCTGGGAATGATGGGAAAAAGTGGCATAGTCGGCGCAGCAGGCTCGGCTGTCGACCCGAGAGATGTCGAAGAGTGCTCTGCAGCCATATTTGCATGGTGCGCAGTGGACTCGGAATGCACAGGTGACGGTATTGCAAAATGTGTGGCGGAGGGTGTTGCAAGATGCGTGGCAAGTGGTGTTGTAAGACGCGTGGAAGGCGATCTTGCAAGATGCGCAGCGGGTGGAGTTGCAAGATGCGCGGTAGGTGAGGTTGCAAGATGTGCGACGGGTGAGGTTGCAAGATGCACAGTGGGTGATAGCGTAATCACATCAGGAGGGCTATATATTCCAGTCGAGCAAGGGTTCCCCTCGCCGTCAACCCCCTCTGCCTCCTGTTCTGTGTTCCCCTTGTCAGCCTCAACGAGTTTTCTATCACAAGATTTCTCACCAGCGTCATCCATATCATCGTGCCCTTCGTCACCTGCCCGCTCAACAACACACTCTCGGCCATCCCTCCTATCTGGTGCGTTGTTGTCGTCCTCTTCGCCGTCAACTCTATGGCCGCTGGAGCTTGTAGTAACGTGATTGAGTCCGCCCGCACTGGGTAACTGCATGGTAGATGGCAGTGTATTTCCTAAACACAGATGGTCAGCAATCGTTCAACTCGCTCATACGGACAATATGCTCACCAAATGCTTTCCCCAAAAATTCGCCATAGGTGGCTATGACCACAGTATCAAAATCAGCATAAATATCAGAGAAGTCGCCACCGTCAGCCGTCTTTCCGACATGGAGGCTGCATAAGTCACGACGTGACCGCGGGTAAGTAATAATACATGACTACGTGAAAAGGCTAACCTTGTTATCACATTGTGGCCGTCGGCATCCAGAGGATCAGGGCCACCCATCAGGACGCTGAAGTTCCATCCGGTCTGGCTACTTAGGTGTTCAAGGATTCGCCGGAGGGCAGGGCCACATTGCTCGATGTTACTGTATTTGATATCAGTAAGTTCACTGATCATCATTTGAGCACCTACCTTTGACGTGTAGCTAAGTCTTCCTCGCACCCACCACAGGCTGAACTGTGCTCGAAGTCTTCTACGTCCCCTACTTGTGAGTGGCTTTCGTCCTGCACCCCCCGTCCCATATCGTCCTTTTTATGTGCCATGCTTATCCTGTGGATTTCTTCTTTGATCTCAGCTGACTCATTGTCATACAGCTCTCGAATCTTCTTGGAAACGTCAGCGATCGCCGCTCCACCTTCGATATGCTGCTGAATGCGTGTCTTGTAATAAACCTTCGAGTAGATTTCCCATGGCTTCTTCATACGGGTCTTCGGCTTCAAGAGATTGTTGATGATCCTCGCGGTCTTGTTGTTCGCAGAGCGGTTGGCACCTGCCCCGGCATGCCACTGCAGCCAGCGGCGTAGCTGAGAATGGCGATGTTTAATGGCCATGGCAAGAGTATTTTCCTGATCTCTTGTTAGTGTCGCGTCTTCTGGGACATCGGGTAATGCGAGAGGTCGCTCAGGCCACTTTTGAAACCACTTGTAGTAGAGGATGGGCCATTGCTTAGCATACTTGCGGCCACCGACTTGCTTGAATATAACCAGCTCTTCCAAGAGCCAGGCCTTTTGCTCGGACGTCGTCCACTCTAACGGCATCTGATTTGGATGTAAGAACACTGTGCGTTCAGGCCACTATAGTACTTACCGCTCTGTACTTGCCGTGACCTGGAGGGCGTGTTGAAAGCAGGTGAAACGGTGTGCTAAATACTGCTGAGGGGCCAGTAGTAGATACAGTGAGAAACGAGCAGTTAATATGTGGTAGGAAACAGACCGCTATGAACACACGAGGGCAAGTCGTGCACGCCGCAGAGGGAGGAATGTCGCAGCCTTATAAATGACGCAGTCGCGTCCAGCAATCAACAATGGATCGCGTTCAGCAGTAAACAAACCTTTCTATGTTGAACGGTTTCGCACATTCAATTCCGGTCCACATGAAGCCGGCAAAGAATTGGAAGCAACCTAACGGTTTCGCACATATTCAACCAGTCCGCATTAAGTCGGCGAAGAGTCGGATGCAACATAACCTACTTCGAATTGCATAGCAACATTGAACCATACTTGATGAAAAAAAATCATACGACACCATCATTTAACCAAACTTTACTGGAGTCTGATATCAGGAGCGACTTGATATAGTAAGAGACCTTTTCGTGCTAACTCACTTATGTCATTTCCCTCCATAGCATTTAATAAAAGGTCCTCAAGGACCCTCATGACCGTACGAGTGGCGCGAGAAATAGGACTCTCTGTTGCGTTGAATCCTTCGACCAACTGCTTGCTGGATGCCAGGTTTTGTACACGTTTGTAGATCCCTTCGACCGAGGAATGGACATTATTGACCTCCTGATAACACCCTGAAGTAACAAGGCGTTGACAAAGAGCGTCCAGCCATGTGTGAGAGGATATTCCAATAATCTCTTTCAGCGTAGCTTCAATGCTACTTTCCGAGTCCCTAGACACAATGTCTAGTAAACAAGAAACACGTATAGGACAGTGGGGACATACCTGAGTGACTCACGGGGCTCCTGGTTCTTTCTGCCCTTTGGTCGTCCGGCACTTGCATGATATGAGCTACAACGAAAGAGCTACCAACAGAGTGACACCTACCAGCGTGATAACGTTGGAATTCGTGATGTGGGCTGGCCAATGAGTTGGGCAGGCTGCGTCGTATGCCTGGATGGCTGTAAAGGATGGATCATTAACCACCAAAGAGAATAGACCGCAGACTGGCGGTTTGAGTTTACCGAATTTTGCCTCTTGCGCTTGTCCGCAAGTTTCTTGCTGATTGAGCTCCGGTTTCTACAAACAAGTTTTGATAGTACTCTTCAAAGAAAAAGCCAGCCTCACTTTTCGTAGTACTTTGCTCGATACGCACGAGCAGCTAGTGTTTGGTCCTCTGAAGTTGCATAAAGTCTCGGCCTACCCATTGGCACTTGCCTGAGGGGGTGGGGTGAAATGATCCTGTGACGTGGCTGTGGTCAGAAAATGCGAGATCAACGTGTGTGATTAGGTGGCGATACTGATTGTACCATGATTGCAACGCATTTCCAAGCACATTATAGGAGATTTACTCACAAGCACGTTTACCCATCAAGCAAGTGCAGATGTCTGGGTCTTGACGTTCTTTAAGGGTGTACAAGTATATCTACTCACCATATATTTCGGCACTTCTGACACAGCGTGCGTGTCTACGCTGTCCACCAGCCATAGTCTGAAGTCACGTGTGCTGCAATCCGGGCCAGTCACCCGGGCCGGTCCGACTAGCCATCTAGTTTGTGTCTGGGAAACACGTTACACACATCGATATATCGGCCCATGCTTCGGTAGCAGTGCGCAGGGAGATGGACCGTGTATGGTAACTCAATGAATGGGTATAAAGCAACAGTACATTAATGAGTGGGCGCGGCCGAATAGCATAGAACTTTAACGTTTGTGACAAAACTATAACTAACCGTGTTGCAACCTGCCGTTCTAATGTCATTAAAGTATTTCAGAATGTAGCGGAAAAGGATACTGCAGTGGTGGACGCAGCTCTTTGTACATATCTTGCAAAACGAGCACATCTCGGCGAGTCGGCCAACTAGTTCAACCCAGGAACACTTCACAAGATCTACTAACTAAGATACATGACGGCGTTGTCATCAATCGCATTCAACATGAGGTGACAGCCCTGCTCTACAGACACGACCTTCTGGAAGATGGCCCCACTGACACCAAGAACGAAAGGGCCCGTATTAACCCTAAGGACAATCAGCTCCTTAAAGCTAGCGAAAAGTCAGAGCTCACCAGTGCTTAAACACGCCAACCGCCTTCCCATGAGTGACGATATAGTATTGTGCACCTGGAACTTCAGTGCTAGGCTGAACGAATACGAATCCTTTGTGCTGGACGAGTTCATGTTCGAACGGCACATTCAGACTCGTATTCTGTGGGAGAACAGGTTGGTGCAGACCTAGGAAATAGCCCTGAACGAGAAGGTAGGGCATGAAATAAGAATAGCTACCCTGGTTTGCATGGTTTGGATAATGTGCATGGAGTCGGACTGCAGCTACAAGCTGGTCCACATGTTCAAGCGGAATATTTGCACGGCGGATGTCCACAAGAAGAGCTGCAAATAGATGGAGTGTATCATCAAAATCGGATGCGATCGGACAGCGACTTACCATCGGTAGTGATAGGAAAGTGATCTGACTGCGCCGTGTCATTGCTGAATGAAACAGGCATGAGAGCAATGCAATGCGGGGGGGATTGTATCCCATGAAGACTCACTGAGGGTAAAATAAGTTTGTAGAAGACCGCTGGCTGGCATGACGACCGAGCTTGAGCTTGAAGGATAATGTAAATAATAACAGTCGCGAGTCACAGCGTCTTGCAAGATGTTTCCTAGAGAAGGTTTAAGGTTTGTGCTACAACGCACTTTCCTTTTGCAGCTTCATATTCAATACTTTGCAGTGCGCGCCGAAGGTTGAAGGTGACAACCGCAGCCACTTGAACGCCCCACGCAACTTGAAGTCACTCAGTACTCGATATATGATGAAAATAGCCCAGGGAAGCACAGAAGCAATGGGTTGTGAGTGCATGACCATTTTGTTGCTTCTACTCCCTCATTGGTTATTCGGCACTTGTAGGCACCCAACAAGCTGGTGGCGCACTGCGGTTCAAGCGCCTTCGCGGTTTCAAGATACACGGAAAATCGGATGGGAGACCTTATGTGCCTACCGGTAGCCATTGCAAGATACGATCAGATGCGTCTGGGACATTACGCGTTGTGAAGAAGGACTACCACATACCCGTGCCGGCCCAAATGGAGGGCCTGACTTCCAACTCTAATCAATATGAGGCGTTTACTCTGGATATCCCTCCCTGCATCGATCATTTACCAGATGAAGTAGACCTCACTGCCCTCGATGATATGCCAAGGCAACGGACTGCATCAGTGAGTTTTGCCTTGGATTCGTGCACATCTCAGGATATATAGTATTTTACAGGATTTCCCTCTTCTTGTCTGGCTGGAGCACCATCGCGATGGTTTTCTCCATGAATTAATTCACTTGGAAGGCCGACGCGGTGTGACCATGTGTTCCATCTGCCAGCATAATGCTGCGCTTTACTGCTGTGATGACTGTCTGACCATTGATTTATATTGCAGATACTGTCTTCTGACGAGGCACAAAACCCAACCGTTATACACAGTGAAGGTGAGTGTCGTATGACAAACTGTGATTCCCATCGCACACCTTACATTTAGGAATGGACCGGCTCCTACTGGGCTCGAATTTCACTCAAACAACTCGGGCTGGTGGTGCAACTTGGGCACGACAGTGGGCAATCATGTTGTTTGCCCAAAGCCCCTTACTCGGATGACTTTGTCATCATCGATAGCAATGGTATCCATCCGGTGACGCTCCGTTTTTGTGGCTGTGAATCGGCTGGTACCGTAAGCCAGCAACTCCTTCGTTTCCGGTTGTTCCCTGCAAGTACGGATCGGCCACGCACAGCAGCTACATTCAGAGTCCTCGAAGAATACCATCTCCTCTCCCTCGAGTCAAAGGTATCTGCCTATCATTTTTACAACTCACTTGCTCGCCGTACCGACAACACAGGCTTATCCCCCACAAAGGTATGCTCGTGTATCTCTCCATCGAGCCAACTAATCCTAAAGTCGTCGTCCACAGGATCGTTATGAGCAATTTATGCGGATGGTTCACGAATGGCGTCACCTCAAGATGCTGAAGAGGTGTGGTCGTGGTCATGATCCCACTGGCTCAGAGGGCACCCAGCAGGGTGAGTGTTGTGTGCTCTGCCCTGCGTGCCCGCAGCCCGGAAAGAATCTTCCGGAAGGCTGGGATAAGATCGCAAAAGATAAAGAGTGGGTTTGTTCATTTACATCGTTTCGACTGCTTACCCTTATTCCCTTCAGGTGGCTTTACGCTCTCTTTGTGGCGATTGACGCCAACTTCCGTCTCAAGCGTAGGTTAGTGTCGAAAGACGCAACCAATCCTAGTCTCAGTCAGGGATGGGCATATTTTGTTGAAGAATCGGCATACAAGTCATACATTTCGAAACATTCTGATACACGACAAGAGGTTTGTCTTCTTTTGCTTGACCTCGATATAACTGACGCCTTCTCCAGAAAAGTACTTGCTCGAGTCATACTGTGGTTAACAACGCAGATAGCAAGTCCTCGATTGGACTCGCTTCCACTGGAGTCGGCAGCGTCTGCTGTGCCCGGCACGAAATGAAGTTACCTGGCGCTGTAGGTGACCTACAAAAGGGTGAACGGTGGGCTTCTTTGAGATCGCCCGAGATCGTCACCTGACTTGGAATTCCAGATATGTCAATATGGACTATTTGTTCTTCTCAGCGGTTCGTGACAGCCCCATCAAGGTACTTAACGTATCGTATGACATTGCCTGCCAATGGATGCGGCATTTGTGGCGGCGCATGGAAACACTTCCTCGCCCTCTCCACTTACCTTATCAGGACAAGAAGGTTACACCCTTCGTTCCCAAATTCCACCTACCCGCCCATGTTATGGAATGTCAGTGGAAGTACTCGTTCAACTTTATTAAGGGTGCCGCGCGAACAGATGGTGAAGCACCTGAACGTGCCTGGTCGACACTGAACGCTGTTGCTTCCAGCACAAAAGAAATGGGGCCTGGGCATCGACGCGATACCCTCGATGACCTCATTGGGGATAGCAACTGGAAAAAATTTATAGGCATGGGTAAGCAACATAGAGTTTGGTCATCTTGTAAGATGGTAACAACCCTAAACCCAGGAACGACAATTTTCCGTAAGCTTATTGAAGCTATCCCGGAGCGAAATGAACATCAAGAGGATTTGGAAGAATTCGAGCGCTCTCTCGCCGGGCAATATGGTGGTCAGTTGGCTGTATGGAGAGAGCAGGTAGAAGCATGGGAGAGCGACATGTCACAGCCTAACCCGTTTGAGATTAAGTCTTACGGTGTGTACCTTCCGATCAAAGCGGTCTGTTTACTAATCCTATGTGTTAGCGATCACTCAGGCGAGTGTACGCCTTCGTCTTGCAAGAGATGAAGCCATCGAAGCCGCTACTTCAGACATACCGCCTATTCATGCCGACGTATCCCCAAGTGTTCTTATCGGCACAGGGCTGGAATTGGAAGAACAACAGTCAGTTTTCTCATTTATTCAATATGTCGGTCGGCCCAATTTTTTGAAAGATGGCGATTGCACAGCGATGCCGAAGAACTTGGTTCACATGGTACAGATCAGCAAAACGCAAGGCTGCAACTGCGCAGCAATGGCCTGATGAAACGCATCAACACATGGTCCGCCGTTCAAACCCTGTATATTCCAGCTGTCGGATCTCTTAGAGCCCAGGAACCAGTCGACTGTTCAACAATCCGAAAGCCAGCAGACTTTCGTCTCTGGCTTCCATCGGCCCTTCCACGCCAGGTCCCAGTCGATACCAAATTCCAGGACATTGAATGGAATCTCCGTTGCGGTCAAGCGCACGATGCGCTTATGCAACTTCGCCAGGCGCTACGTTCCCGCTCGTACATGCTACGATTCAAGGATCGTTTCTTACGTGGACAGGGTGCTAACACACATGCTCGCAACTCTCTGAAAGTCGTAGATTCTAAGGTGAAGGCTGCCGCCACAAAGTACCGCTTTGCCCACAAAGCCATGGTCACGCTGTCGCCACTATTAGGCAAGACCGATTGGCAAAACACACTCCGCCCTCTGACCGATGAGGACATACGCCCGATGACAGCCGGTACCGAAGGGAGGCAAAGTGAAGGTCGTAGGCGAATATCCTGGATCTGGCTAACATGCGGACAAGGAGATGGGGAGGAGGAGCTTCAAGACGGTATGACAGTCCGCTCGCATAGTTCCTTGCCCTGACCTGCCATGTGCCCAGCTATCCGTATCGAGTGGTTAAAAGCCCGTGCCTGTGCCCATCGTTGGGCAGAGGAGGTTGAGCTATTGGTGGAAGAACAACGGCGTGTCCTTCAATTCCTTCAGTGGCAGTCGAAGTGGTGGTTGGCGAGGCAATCACTCATCACGACAGACGACCCGGCACTTGCGGAAGGTTTAAGAGCATACGCATTACGACAGGCAGCACTCAGAGGTAACTTGGCAGGACATTTTGCACACATTTGGCGGGATATGCCAAAGTACATTGGAATTGGTGGCGGCGTCAGTACAGTTGATAGTACGTAGTCAATACAACGGACAGGGACACACTACTATGGTAGCCCCGAATCGTACTGTACCCTAGCAAGGCGGAGACGGTGTGTTATACAGTGTGTATTGCAGGGCGCTGTCTTGCCCATGTGTTCATGTGCTCGTTGATTTAGGATGTAGGGCTATGTGTGACTATTTTGGGTGTATGCCAAGAGGATAGGCGTCGTGTTCTCAGGCTATTCGTTTCTATGTCTTTCAATTCTCTACCTATGTGATATGGAATGTATCTTTTTCATCTTTTTCATCTTTTTCGTCTGTTTCTCTTTTAACCCGTACCCACAGGTGGGTTGACGTACCAAACAGGCCACCATGCGCAACAGTGTTCCCAACCACAACAGCGCCAACGACAAGAGGTGCCCACCAACAGTCTGCCTACCCCAGCGACCACCCAGACGAAGACGACAAAGACGCGCGCATGCAATGGCATGCCCACCACCGGTACGACGCGACATGCAAGGGCAAGGGCGATAGCGACGCATGTCACCTTGAACAAGCAGCAGCGACAGCACACGCGACCGGCACCATACGACGACGAGACGGGCGAGGGCTGCGCAACGGCGCACCACCACCACCGACGGGTTTGGTGACGGCGGCGGCAGCACATGCAACCGCTACTGTGACATCGCGCCCCAGGCAGTGCCGTCACTAGCACCTCGACAACCGCGTGCGGCACAAACACCGACTACGTGACAATGAAGAGGGCAAGGGCACTGCGACCGCGCGTGTATCACCCACGCGACAGCGAAGTGGGCGAAGGCACCGCGACGGCATGCCCCTCACCACCACCTCGGCAACAGCAAGGGCGACGGTGCACGGCACGCGCATTACCAACGCGATGACGAAGAGGGCACCGCTACAGCGTGTCCTTCACCACCTCGGCGACGGTGAAGAAGGTGAGGGCCCCGTGACAGCATGCCATCACCATCACCTCGGCGACAGGGACGCAACCCGTGGGCGTACCCATACGGACTCCTCTCGTCGCTACACCCGCCGCTTTCCATCTCACCTACCCCCAGCCACCAACTACCCCTTCCCTTGCCATGGCCAACCTTCACTGTGACAGTGACAGGCGGCGGCACAATGGGCGACGACGAGGGCAATACCACTGCAACAAAGAGGCGATGAGAGCGCAACGGTGCACCCCAGATCACTGCGATGTAACGGTGGAGATGGTGCGCACCTGCAAGTCAATAATAAGGGGACGGTGTGCCTACTGCTAACACCACGACAGCGGCGGCAATGCAACCGCACTACCATCAAGCGATGAGAAGGGCGCGGGCATCGCAGCGGTGGCCCAGCACCAGTACCTTGTTGACAGGAATGCAACACCACCACCAGGCAGGCAGCACGGCGCACCCACCACCAACCCACGAGGAGGAGGACTGCAAATGCAGCACAACGGCACGCACCAACATCATCATTACGATGAGGGCAGTAGCGGCATGCACCAACGACGTCGGCCACAGGGAAGGCGACGGCAGGACAACAGAGCACCTACCACTACCCCGTTGGCAACGAGAAGGGGACGCAAGAGGCGGGGGCAGGATGGTAGGCTATGATCATAGATGGGCATAGTGGGGCATAGTGGGCGGGGTGGCAGGATAGCGGTATATTCCCATAGTCTACGGTACCGCTACATACGCCCCTTTTTCACTGGGGCTTAGGTCTTGCAACACGGATGAGTTGCAAGATACTCGTAAATTCTGCAAGATAGACGACTGTGTCGCATTGCAAAATGTGACGCGGTAACGTGAGCTTGCCAGGTCATGTAACGCGGTGAGGGATCCCAGGCGTTGTTGACGCAATATTTCTGTAGGCGTGGGTCTTACAAGTTAAGGACGGGTTTGTCGGTCTTGCAACACGGTAAAGGATCGGTGTCGCTGCAACAAAAAAGTTTGTATGGTTGTCAGGTCTTGCAACACGGCAAAGGATCAACATCATATTGCAAGATGCTTACATGATTGTTGGGTCTTGCAACATGGTGAAGGATTGGTTTATTTGCAACACGGCAGGGATCAGCATTGTCGCCGCAAGATGTTTGTATTGCTAGGCCTACATGGCGAGGGATCGGTGTCATGCTGCATGATGTTCGTATGCTTGATGGGCCATGCAACATGGCAATGTCAGTTTAGTGTCGTCTCCACAAGATATTTGCATGCCGGTTGTGTTGCAAGATGTGTCGCTGAGCTGGGCCTTGCAAGATGTGCAAGACGGCGTTGACGTTTCAACAGTCACATTGTCACACCTTGCAAATTAGTAACATCGCAGCCTTGCGCTGTGTATGACAGCTACTTTCTAATCGTGAATCCTGCAAGAGGGGTAATGATAGTTACCACAAACCATGCAAGATATAGCCAGATTCTGGTGAAGCTAGACCTCCAACCTCCCACCCCCTTCCCTGACGTCGCTGCATTCTCCGATGCCAGCTCTGGCGTGGGCATCGGGATTGTCATTGGCACGCGATGGCGGGCCTGGCGCCTCCTCCCAGGGTGGCAAACAGCCCACAGTGCTCAACGTGACATCAGTTGGGCGGAAGCGGTCAGCTTCGAACTCCTCACTCGCACCATCGACATGACCTTCCCAGACACACCGCGGGTCACGGTCTATGGCGACAACACCGGTGTCGTGGAAGGATGGTGGACAGGCCGCCACCGCAACGCAGCCACCAATGCCATCTTCAAACACATCCACGATTACCTCGCTAAAAGCCATAACCTCAAGGACATACGCACAAAGTATGTCCGCAGCGAGAACAACCCTGCTGACGGTCCATCGAGAGGTGTCTACCCACCGCACCATCTTCTCCTTCCGCGCATTCCCCTCCCTCCCCACCTCATTCCCTTCATCATCGACACCACAGATGCCATCACTCCACAAGAGCGCACCAGGCATGTCCCTCAGACAGACCGGTCCATGCGCACTCACATCACAAAACAACGGCACGACAACAAGCACGCCAGACAACGTTGGCGAGAGGAGGACATGGCAGAGGACATCCTCATCCAAGAGAGCCTCTACCCAGAAATCCCAGATGTCGAGGTTCAATAACTCCATCCAATCACGCGCGTCCTCCATCACCCTGTCGGACCACAGCCCAAGACCTTATCCTGTCAACCTCACCCCAAAACCCTCTTCACTCCGACCCCACTGTCTCGCAAGAGACCGTCTCAGGCTGTGGCTACCGACAACAGAACCACCACACTCCTTTTACGACCCCTCGGGCCAGCACATTCCCATCCCAGACTCTCATTTAGATCGTATATTAGACGTCAAAGAAGCCGCACTAGCACAGAGTACAAAGGAAACCTACGGTGCAGGACTATTAACTTTTCATGTATATTGCGATTTACACAACATTCCCGACACACTACGTGCCCCCACGTCACAGCCGCTCCTATTTGCTTTCATCGCAGCATGCGTGGGAGGATACTCCAAATCGGCAATCTCTAATTACGTAGCAGCCATTCAGGCCTGGCACCGCCTACATGGAATGCCGTGGAACATCAACGAAGACGAAATGAAGTCCATCACCGAAGGGGCATCTCGACTGGCACCAATGGCGCTAACTCAACCAAAGTGCATCCCCTTCGAACGCAACACACTGCAACTCTTCATGACGTACATGGACCTGACACAACCCCGTGATGCTGCCGTGTTTGCATGCATGCTCGTCACCTTCTACTCCGTATCCCGGCTGGGTGAGTTCACAGTCCCCTCCATAGTCAAACATCAAAGCAAGCCCGAACTTTACATCCGACAGAGAGACATGCATAGTGACAACGACGACAAAGGCCAGCCCATAATTTCTTTCAAGATCCCTTTCACAAAGTGCTCGTCCACTGGCGAAACCACACACTGCGCCCCCCTTGACCATCTCACAGACCCTGTCACGTGGCTGAACAATCACTTTGCCATCAACAGCCCGTCCCCAGATGACCACCTCTTCGCCTGGCGCCACCCAAAGGGACTACGCCCACTCACTAAAGCAGAAGTGACCAAACACATCACGGACATTGTCACCCGACACAACATGGCAACCGTAAAAGGACACAGCCTACGCATTGGGGGCTATTAGAACCGGTCACTCCTGTCTCCTGGAGTTAGGCCCGAGGGATTGAAGGGTCGGAGCGGAGCAGCGGAGCGGAGGGGTGAGTCTTGGCGCAGGACTTATGTGTCGCGCCTTGCGTGGTTTGACTCTTCGGGCGGAGTAGGAGTAGGGAAGGAGAGAGGACAGGAGTTGTTCAGTTTGATATTCAGACTGAGGAGACTACAGTGAAGTAACTACGATATTTATACTACTGGAGTTGTATCGCATTACTAACGGAGTAACTGCGGAACGTTCTGATCAGTAAGACGGGAAGGAGAAAGCCGGAGCTGTGCACCGGTAATGATATACGCCGGACTGCGCATCGAAGAATGATTACTATGGAATATGGAAAGGCACAGCCAATCAGGAAACAAGGATAACTAAATAAGGAAAGGTCACGTGGGTCCGGATGTCGTATGTTGTCTATTGATGGAGAACGCCCCGGAGGAGCGATGGAGTTGGCACCGGAGATGAGGAGTTGACTTGGAGACGAAACGGGATATGACAGGGGCACCCTACACTACCTCATCATAGGCACCCCCTTCGACGTCGTAAAAACCATGGGCCGGTGGTCTGGGGAATCATTCACGCGCTACCTACGGAAGCACGCACTCATCCTGGCACCATACCTCCAAGAAAGGCCACACATGGTCGAAAGACTCACAGTCCATGCAATGCCTCCCGTCCGCTAGGTGAGCAACCAACGCATGTTCCTTCCACCAGGGAGAGCTCATCCGCTCGCATCACAGGTTCCTT
>JBBPUD010000526.1:0-16578 GCA_038094475.1 Phylloporus aff. rhodophaeus
TCTAGTTATTTATACGAAGGAAAATGCGCAGCAAGAATATCAGAGAACATCATGGAAGAATGGAAATACTAAGCCGGTGCGAGAGAACCGGACTGCGGAGGAAGCTGTCCATCAAGATCAAGGAACAAGGAGATGAAACAAATGATGAGGGCGAAGCACATAGCCAAGGGGCTATGTGTATAGATGCATCGTCAAGGAACAAGGAGATGAAACAAATGATGAGGGCGAAGCACATAGCCAAGGGGCTATGTGTATAGATGCATCGTATCCAGTCCGACGACGAGCAAAGCGTGCTCAAAGCGTTCTAGACAGATCAACGGAGCAGCAAGATAAGCGATGCGCGAGGAAATAAGAAAGACGCCAGGATAGAGTAAGAGAATTGTAACACATACCTGGACATATACCCATTTATGCAACATCGGCAACGGTCACACCTGAAGTTCTCCTCGAGATCCGCAAAGTCCTGCATATTAGCCCTGCACAGTCCTTTCACCTTAATCTGGGCAATGACTACCCTAATATTTGTCAAGAGATCACCACAATCCCTAATTCTATAAGTTATTCGGCATTTGATTTCTTGTTTAACAGAGCCAAGGAAACAGCTGACATACCGCATGCGCTGATCTTTGTCAACCGGGTGGTTGACTCGCTACATGGCTGGCAGCATTGGCAAGAGCAACTGCCACCACACCTACGTAGCGCTGTGGGATTCTTGAATTCTCATCGGAGTGAGCGTGCCAAAAAAAAGGAGTTGGCTCTATTCACGAATGGTGAGTGACGAGTCCTATGGGTCACTGAAATTGGTGGAATGGTGAGTTATTGTCCGTGTAGACAAGTGATACTTACCGTGATTACTAACATCACCATGGCACAGGGTCTTGACATACCCGACATGGAGTTTGTTGGGCAACTCAGTGTTCCGCAGTCATTGACTGTATGGCTACAGCAAGCCGGTTGAGCTGGGAGGTCACCCAATATCCGCACCCGAGCATTGTTGTGTGTTGAAGCATCCGTGCTTCGACGGCTTACTGGTGGTGGTACGAGGGCGCCTGAAATTAAAACAGAAATTGAAGAGGAAGAAGAGGGTGTAATTGACAATGAAGGAGAGGCAACTTACCACAAGAAAATTGAACCCATGTTGTGTGAGTTTGTCTCAACGCCGAACTGTCGCCGGACCATTGCAGACAAGTTGTTTGATAACCCGCCACGCATGATAGGTATGTAACTTTGAACTGCGTTCCCACAAGCCTCACCATTCCCTCTCTTCATAGTTGACCCTACACGCTGCTGTGACAATTGCGCCAACGCTGCCAAGGCACTCGTGAGTCCGCAGTTGCCCTTCCAGATTTTGTCAGTCAGCATTGACCCTGACGACATGGAGACCGCATCTGATCTGCGTCTGCTGGCCTGCAATCCCCCCGATCTCACCAGGATGGGTCGCTCAAAACCCCGACGGCGAACCCAGCAGCACCTTCATAATGTTCATAATGTGCTGTATGCATGGCGTGTCGACACCTGCCGCTGTGATTTTCCTCACTCCACATTCACCGCCGTCGCCATCCTCCCTGATCAAATCCTCAAAACCATCGCTTCTGTTTGTCTTTTATCTGTCGAGGACCTTCAATCCACTCTTTCTACGCCCTGGGCTTTTCTTGAGCGGTACGGGCAACAGGTCCTCGACCTGGTTGTATCACTTGATGAAAGTGAACACGCGCACTGTGAGGTCAAGAAGCTTGAAGAACTTAAGGCCAGGAAGCAAGACCAGAAGGAGCAAGAAGTAAGTACTATTATTTTTCTTACAATGACTACTGTTGATGGAGGTTCACCTCAGCTTCGTCGTGCAGCCAAAGAGAACTTAGCAATACCTGGTACCAGCTGCTTTAGCCACAAGACATGTCTTCTGTGCCAACATGCAAGTCCTCAGCTGGTCACACAAGGTACGTTCAGCATCATATAGTGCTGTATTCAGTTTAATGACTGTGGTAATCCCCCGTTTTCACCTTATAGCACACCCAATTGTTTTGCGGTGAATTTTGCAGTGTCAAATGATTCAGATTCTCTTCCCGTGCATTTTCAGTCACCATCCTTTGGCCAAGAGTTACTGACGTTCAATATCTATACACCACAATGCCCTCTGCCTTTATCTCAGCGCAAGCGTACATATACATTCATCAATAATGTTTCTTCATCTGCTTCTGTTACCTATTCTTCACAGAAGTGTAGTAAAAATATGGTGTAGTCATGTTACCACTCTTCTGTTGTTGCACGAGGGAAATTCCGTGCATTCCACCAATTGATTAGTGTTTTGCTTGTTGCAAGTTTAACTGCACCTGTTGATACAACATCTACTACCATGTCAGCTCTGTTGTGAATAGCTTTTCCCTTGTTCTTGCTATAGATCCCTGAGCTCTGATAGGAGTCTTCTAGACATTGTATGTCTTTATTTTTACTTGGGTCAGTATGTGACTTCCCATGATGTAGAGTGGAAACTTGATGTTCCATATGCTTTCGTATTGCCTGCAGCATTGGAATGGCTGGACTTCGTGATTTCAGGAGATCCCAGGAAGCTGAAGGTCCTTGTATCTTGTTAGTGACCTACAAATTGTATAAGTGAAGAGATATGCTCTGAATAATATATATATGCTAGCCTTTATTGCCTTGATATTATACTCTTGTCTCTTGTCCAATGGAAGAAAAAGCCTAGGTTGACCAGTCATATTGACTAGCCAACACCTATGTCATATAAAATCACTGTCAATGGCAAGAAAACAAAATCTAGTTAACTGAAGTGTGGACAGCAGAAAACAACATACCAGATCTCAGGAGGCCACTCATGACAAAGACCATGAAGTAGCTCCAGAACTTCAATGGTGTACTTTGAATTACCACCACCTGCAAATCTACAGGCCAGATGAGGAAGTGTTTGCTCCATTATTCCAACATCACCATGCTGAATGGCTTCAGTCAAGTCAAGATAGCGAAGAACATCCTGATTCCATAGAATGGCATTCCACAACTCCTGATCTTGCTCATCCTTGGGAAGAGAATCAAGATCTTCAATAGAACTGCTAGAAGCAAGCTGTTGAACAATTTCCTTGGCTAGTTTATAAAGTTCCAGAGGTGATTTTGTTTGTAGCTCAGAGAGAGATTCAACTTTTGCAACTGCTTTCCAACATGCTCGAAAGTGGACTTCTGAGACAGAGAGAATAGCATCGTGGAGATTTTGATGGAAAGGACCTGCAGTTTGGACAGTATTAAGCCCCTTTCTCTCTAAAAGAGTAAAGGCATGCATGAGACCACGGCCTGCAGTAGTGTCAAAATATAACTCCGGACCTATTCTCACCAACTCCAGTACCTCCGTTACATCTCCGGTATAACTCCGGTCTCCTTTCTTTCTTTCCATCATATCTTTGATTTCTTGGATAGCTATCTTTTTAGCCGGATCGTACCACTTTCTTGGAGTTGTATGATGTCTCCCAAGCGACTGTTTTTCCCTCGTACGATTTCCTTTTCTTTGTGCAATGATACTCCTTACAGGCCGCTTGTTCGCTTGACTCCGGGCCGGAGTTAACCGGAGTTAAGCGCGAGCGCACCTTCGACACTATTTAAGCATTGGACTCACCTTCACTCACCTCAGTTGTGCTTACCATTGTGGGCATTGACTGAGGTGAGACTTTTGCACACTTATTACATACACTTAGCTAATCTACCTTAGTTTGGGCAATCCTTGCCCCTATTTAGGTGAATATAAGTTGTGCTTACCATTGTGGGCATTGACTGAGTTTGGGCAATCCTTGCCCCTATTTAGTATACTTCTAACAAGTAGTTCCTAGATATTGTTTATGCAGGGAATTAGCAAAAGCCATCTGGAGATGAAACCAGCCAAAGGTCACTATAAGCCAGTCAAGACGATCATAGGAGTTGCTATCCTGAGCATGGAATTTATAGAGTCCTCGTAAGCGTTCAGCTGTTAATTGATCTCCAACCCAGACAATTATCCGCTCCAATCCAGTCTTCTGTAATTCCCTATCAGAGTTGAGACCCAATTGAAACATAATTGCCTTCATGACTTGGTCATTGCCATTATAACTGGCTTCTTCAATGTGTTCAGTTCCAAGCATAAATTGACGAGTTGCATAGGTATCACCAGTGGGAAGCTGATTGACAGGGGATGGGGGAGAAAAGATAGAGTTTTCATGGAAGGGATATGATGTGAGCTCAAACTCAGGGGTGTTAAGAAGATAGTGCAATACACACCATATGTCCCGTTCCACTTGGCTTGCAGCTGCAGTATTTGCAAGGTCATATATCTCAGAGATGGTGAGAGGATTTTTGTGCCCCTGTAAACAATGTTCTTGTAGTGTCTGGTTGGATAGTGGAGGATGTGGAGGAGCATTTGGTTGGAAAAAAACAGTAGAAGCAGTACCAGAATCAAAATGATTCTGATTGTCAAGTCGTTGAGTGAAAACATGGAAGGGAATATTGATATTGTCATGGGTGATCACAAAGGAATGAGTCTGCACCATGTGCTGCATTGTATGCATCTCATTGACAGACATCTAATTGAGGGCATGATTAGACCATTGATGACTCATTGTAAGGCCAAAGGCATGCAGCAAGTCAATGCTCTTTGCAGGAGTGCCTTGAGAGCGAAGGAAAGTGGTAACCAGCTTGGCAAAATGGCTATTCTGATCAGAGCGGCATTTCTCAATTTGACAGATCACTGAGAGTATAACCTAGTATCACAGTTAGAGGTCAACTATCAAGAGGGAATAAATACTTACCAGGTCAGGATCCTTTTGAGTTTTGTGCCTACTTTGCTGTTTCGTGTGCATAAGGTGACGAAGCATAGACCAGAGCTTTGGAGTTCCACCAAACCCAGGACTGCTCAGTTGGAGCACAAGGTCCTCAATTTGAAAGCTTGTCATAGCCTCTATAGTCAACTCATCTGCAGGACATTGCATGATACTCCTAACATGGTCCAGTTCAGACTCGACAACTGACACAACAGTGTCAAATGAAAAGCATTCAAGTATCTCCGTTGCACCACCAGCCCGTGCGTTTGTGCTCCCAGGGGACCGAGGAGGCTTGTACCATCGCACAAGGATATCTGGGAGCTCCTCGCTCACCATCAGAGTGGTCTGTTCATAATTGATCTTGGCATTCTCAATGCAAGCCTTATCCCCCCAGCTGAGCAGATCGAGGAAGATTGGAAGGTTAATACCAATATTGTCCATGAAGTTGAGTACGGCAAGGACCTTTTGAATGGCTGTGGTGGGTTCGAGTCGTTCCCGCAGTGCGTGTGTGTGTGCTAGTTGGATTGGTGGGTTTGCCGAATCATGGGAGTGATCTAGGTCGAATAGAATATTGGGAGGAGCTTGGATGGATGGCCAGTGCATGCAGCATGTCGATCTAAGCATGGCACAGCAATTCCCACGTTAAATAACTATTTTATTATTTTTTCAAGAAGCGAAAATCACTTAAAATTATGAAACATTGACAGGTGTGACTCGAGACCCTTGTCACCTGACAAATGTCTCCAGACGTTTTGGACGCCAGGCGCTTCCGAGAAGCGACTAAAAAGGATAGCATCCAAAACGGCTGGTAACGAGACTACCCAAACTGAAATTTCCAACACCGGCCATAAATACTGCCCCAAATATACCTTAGCATGGGTCCTGGCTGTTGGCAATGCTGTGACACGTTCCGGCACATTTCGGCAAGGTTAACTGTTCCTGATAGCATGTGTCCTACCTCATTAGGAGGTCCATAGGCGTCCTGGTAGCTTCCCATGGTGCTTTTTCTTCCCCACCATGGTCTGTAACATCCCAGCATATTCTGGCACTGTGCCTGTCCTGATTTGGAACCGCATGGATGCCCTTGCTGCTTCCCACGTGTTACGCTTGGTCCGGGTAGGAACGAGCGTAGCCTCGACGGAAGCAAGGTCTCAAAGAGTCGACGCACAAAGGCTCGACGGGGTCAAGGAGTCGACGTGCGGAGGCTCAACGGTGGCAAGGTTCTGGCGCACGGAGGCCCAGATGACTAGTCCCAAGGCGCAACCGAGGGAAGTCCAAGGACAAGGTATCCAAGCGCGAAGGCTTGGTCAAGGACAAGGGGTCGAAGGGTTGGGAGCCTTCGGACAGTGAGTGAGGAGGGAACCCGAGTGTATTGGAGGTACAATCGAGGAGGTCTAAGCTAAGGTACAACGGCTGGCGAGTATGGTATATATACCCTACGATGACTAAGCTGTGGAAGGTCTTAGAATGTCATGGAACGATGACGAAGCAAGAAAGTAAGCAAGAATGCATAAGTGGGGCTGATGGCATCGGCGAGGCTATGTGAAGGAGTAAGCGTGATGACGAAGGAAGTGGAAGGTCGTAGAACGACATGGAAGGGAATGAGTCATCACGATGACGAGAGACATGTCCGTGCATGAACGAGGCAAAGATCAAGGCAAAGAACAAGGGAAAAGAGAGAAAACGTAACACCACGTACGTTGGGGACGGTGATGGCGAAGGAGAGGGTCTGCTCAACAGTCTTGCTGCCTCCACGTCGTCTTTGCCATCGGCGACCGCACTCAGCGTGCTGTGCATGTCACATGTGGCCCTCAAGAGTGCCCCACCGTCAATATGGTCTGTGCACTCTTGCAGGCTGTTGACATGCTTGATGGTCTTACCGCCTCGTCATCATCTTTACCATCAGGGACGGTACTCAATGTGCTGTGCATGTCGCATTCGCTCTTCAAGAGCGCCCGTGAAGAGCACCTTGCCATCGACATGGTCCATGTGCTCTCACAGGCCATTGACGTGCTTGGTGGTCTTACCGCCTTGTTATTGTCATTGCCATTTGCAACAGTACTCGGCATGCTGTGCGTGTCACGTTTACTCTTCAACAGCGCCCCTTGAGAGCACCTCACTGTTGACATAGTCTGTGCGTTCCTACCCTGTCGACATGCTCAATGATCTCGCCATCTCGTTGTCTTTGCCGTACACTTGGTGTGCTATGTATGCCACATTTGCTCTGCAACATTGCCACCTCAAGAGTCCCTCGTTGTTGCATGGTCTGTGCACTCCCACAGTCTGTTGATGTGCTTGACAATCTTGATGGTCTTGCCTCGTCATCATCCTTGCTGTTGGTGACAGTACTCGGCATGCCATGCATGTTGCATCAACAGTGCCTCCTTCTCCTGTGGCAGGGTCTCCACAACATCCCTTTGTGTTCCAGTTGTCATCATTCCTACACTCCTGTCCTTCTTTCTTTGTTCTAGCTTTCTCTTCTCTTTGCACACTCACTTGGTCATTCAGTCATTCGCTTGCAGTTCCCATGCTCTGAGATCACGTGCCATTGGTTGGTGAAGTCCTCGTTGGAGCCTCGTGTGTGTGTATCCTTTCTCCATCCCCTACAATTGTAATGCATCATACAGCCCATCGCCGTTACCGTGGTCTTACATCAAAGGTTACAAGTCATCACCATCGAGGATGACAGCCTTTTTCATTATCGCTTCCTGCATGATGTTACGCTTGGTCCAGGTAGGAACGAGTGTAGCCTCAACGGAAGCAAGGTCTCAAGGAGTCGACGTGCGGAGGCTCGACGGTGTCAAGGAGTTGACGCGCAGAGGCTTGATGGTGTCAAGGAGTCGACGCGCAGAGGCTCGATGGTGGCAAGGTTCTGGCGCTCAGAGGCCCAGATGACTAGTCCCAAGGTGCAACTGAGGGAAGTCCAAGGACAAGGAATCCAAGCACGGAGGCTTGGTCAAGGACAAGGGATGAAGGGTTGGTTCCTTTAGACGGTGAGCAAGGAGGGAACCTGAGTGTATTGGAGGTACAATTGAGGAGGTCTAAGCTAAGGTACAACGGCTGGCGAGTATGGTATATATACCCTATGATGACTAAGCCATGGAAGGTCATAGAATGTCAGAGAACAATGACGAAGCAAGAATGTAAGCAAGAATGGGTAAGTGGAGCCAATGGCATCGGCGAGGCTATGTGAAGGAGTAAGCGTGATGACGAAGGAAGTGGAAGGTTGTAGAACGACGTGAAAGGGAATGAGTCATCACAGTGACAAGAGACGTGTCTGTGCACGAACAAGGCAAAGGTCAAAGTGAAGAACAAGGGAAAAGAGAGAAAATGTAACACATGAGAGTAGGCTCAGTGCCAACAAGACAGTGATTCCAAGCGCCTTGCTGAACTCCAAGGTTAGTTTAGCTTGCTTCTTTACTTGTGTTTATGGTTGAACGTTTTTCAGGGATGTCAGCTGCTGACCAGGAAGCAGTCATTGACATGCTTGCTGAGCAAGGTGTTGACTTCAGCTTTGAGCCATTTGTCGCTCTAGGAGATGAGGGCTACATGCTGAGCCATGATGGTGGGGAGTATGAGGTGTTCGAAGACCTTGCGAAACAAGTCTCTGATGTCCATGGCTGGTACGTTGGATATCATGTCTCTATCTTTCTTTACTAACTCCCACAGGCACCCGAAGAATTCACGCACTTGATGTGATTGAATTGAGGTCCAAGTGGACCAGTGGAACATACAATATGATCGCCTTGTTGATGCATACCTTGAATACCAGATTCATGATGGTGGTGATGGCTTTCCAGTCAATGCAGCCACTTCTGTAGACAACTCTAATCAAGCACCATCTGAAAACAGTTTGTCTTTGGCTGACATTGAGCTCATTGACATTTTTAGTAAGTCTCTTTTTGTATGCACACCGCATATTAACTTTGTACTGACACAATATTTCAGGTAGATGCCAGTGTATGTTAACACCTGCCAGCCATCATCACTTCCCAAATGAAACACTTATCTATCATGGCTTTCTCGGATGCTCCCCACTGTACCCACATGTTGCAATCTCCATTTGGATGCTTGTGACATATCATCAAACTCACTATGTATGCCCGCGACTGAGCATCTGGGCTCAATGTCAGATGTTGTGTCATATGCATGATGTACGACATTTCCCTTGTCATTGTTGATTGTATTTACAATTGAGCAAGATACCTTATCGTTCCTATCTGGTGGCGCAATTCTCAGTGGCGTATGATGTTTATGTTGAAATCCTACATTGTGTGGAATCAAAAATCAAGCGAGCGCTTGGCCATGACACAGAAGACTGGAGGCTACGTAACTGTTGTCTAGCATGTTTCTACAGACTCGAGGATGAGCCGGTCCTTGAGTTCAATTGGCTCGTTTTGCTTGACAGTAACAACAGTCTAAAGCGCTGGGATGGTAGTCTGTATGGTATAACCCTGCTTGTGGATTTGTGAAAAGCTCGTTTGGACTATTGACTGGATTCTATGCATGTTGACCAGTTCAAGGATGAAGTCAGGTCGAAGGTAGGTTCTTGTTAGGAGTCCACAGTTAATGACACTAATGTCTCATTCTAGACCGACAATGATAATGTTCATGACAGTTGGGAGAATGAACCATCAGATCCGGACTTGCACAGCTTCTTTCATTGTGTTGATCAATGGTGGAACGTGGGCCCTGAGCAACGTAAACGAATGTTCTCCGTCTTCCAAGAATCTGGTTTATTTATTGCATTGTGTTGGCATTGATTTGTACTTTTGATTTGCGATATGATTTGGAGTGGTGAGCTGTCAGTCTAGTGACTATGAGCAGTTGGCCTATGGCTGATGTGTTTCCTAGTTCCAAGTACCCTCTTGCTATTGTAAACAAGCTCCTGTCGGTGTACAGAAAAAATGGTGGCTGCTTTTATGATATCGGCTGTGTGTTCACTGCAACCCTTGACAACAGTATTCTTGGCCCTGAGGTGAAGGCACAAAACCTTCGGATGATGGTTGGTGCATTCCATGGCTACGCACACAACTGCAAGTGCCAACTTGATTGGCATCTGTTGTACATTACTGGCGCAGGACAAACAGAGGGTGAAGGCTGTGAACATATTTTCTCAGCATCGAATGATCTGGCAAGAGGTACACGCCATGCTTCATCATTTCATCGATGCCAAGTGATTGAACAACATTTCGCTTTTTGGGATACAGACAAGTATGCTACTTTGAGTACATTAGCTCATCACATACTTGAACATTCAGTCTCACGGATCCCTAGGCAAATTTCTTTACCGACATTTCCATGAAGCGGTTAATGATGCCCAGACGCTATCAGCTGAACTAGGCAAGATTAAAAAAAACTATGGTCTGAATGACAACAACTTTCCTCGTTTCCTTGCTAAGGAGTGCAAGTACTTGGAATCATTCGAACATGCTGCACTGACGGATCAGCTGAACATTTGGTACGTTGAGATTCTTGACGATCTCCAAGACTAAAGGTATGTTACCTTACTTAATGTTACTATAACTTAATGTTTCCAGACGCGAATTGGAAATGGCTTGCAGATATGTTAAGACTGTCTTGAATAGCGTGCCAATTGGAAATTTACAGCAACTTCATGATGTGACCAAGCAAGCAAGGATCCGGCTCGACTTGGTGTACTTGCGATTGGATGCCACTGAGCAGTTGGCGTGTGGTATTGAGTCTCACTTGGGAATTGGAGTTCGTTGGCAGATTGAATCTGATGAATATCTTCAATACAAGCAGGAGGCTTCCCTGGTCAAATATCATGAGTCCCTTGACTCATTAGAACGATTGGTCATTATGCGACTATTTGAATTGTTGAAATTAAGGCTGTCTGGTACTGGTTCGTGAAGTTTCCAGTCAAATTGAAAGAATCTGATCCTTGCAGGGTACAAGCTTCGGCAACAGATTGGCAAGGGCCTACAACGCTGCTCAGAGGCTGTACGAAAGGCGCTCAACTGATACAACACACAAGCATCAGCATTAAATCCCCCCCGTCTGAAGATTTCATGGAAAGACATTGTGGATTACACTTTTCTCAGCAAATTGGACCTTCTTTGTCATTTGAGGACTGACATCCAAGAGCTCAACTGGACTACATGTCAAAAGCTAACTCTGGACCTCCGGACTCTCACACGCACCAACTCCGGAGCTCTTTCTAGTTCGCCGCTTCATCTTACCTTTCGGACTTACTCTATCCCCCTTTAGGATAGTCAGACCTCATGCTTGCAGCGTGGTGGCGTCCATATCCCCTTTTGAGTCTACCTCCTTCTACTTACTGCTTGCGGAACGCCTATTTTTGCCTAATTCCGATCCAGAGTTGCCCGGAGTTAAGCGAGCGCATAACCTCACCCTTTTTAAACCTTCGAACTTTTCTTCCTCACCTCAGTTGTGCTTTGCCTCCTTTGCAGCACATTCTGAGGTGAGATTCTTTGATCTTAGCTACACACTGTACTCATATATCTTAGTTTGGGCATTGCTGCCCCTATTTAGGATACTTTGACAGGTTATGAGCCCTGCTAGCGCACACTAGCAACCATCTGTCGACATCGCACAACTCCGCTCCAGCAGCGTACACTCCGTCTTTCGCCCCGACGCATTCCGGGCCAACTCCGATGTCTCCTGAAACTCGCTCATCTGCCGCAGAATGCCCGATCCTACTCGGACCCAGCAATTTCCAAGTATGGAAGTTGCGCATCACTGCCAAACTTCGCAGAGAAAAAGTTCTTGGTGTCACCTTAGGTACGGACTTATGTCCACCTGCGCTTCCGAATGCCGGTGCTTCCACCGGGCGCTCCGGTAGCTCCGGATCCATCTCCGCACCCCTCAGTTCCATAGATGACGATCGAAAATGGATGGAACGCGATGAGAAAGCGCACGGAATAATACAGGACCACATCTCCGACGCGATACTCCTGAAGACAGCGGATTATACCTCCGCCAAAGCACTGTACGACGCCCTCCTCGCACTCTACCAGACCTCCGATCTCCCCTCCGCGTACCATTCATACTGCCAACTCTTCTCTTCGCAATGGGACGGAAACTCCGATCTCTCCGAGCACATCGCCTCCATTCGATCCCTGGAATCGCGTCTGAGCGGCATGAAATACTCCGTCGACTCCAAAATCCTCGCCTTCATCTTACTCCACTCCCTTCCGAAAACTCCGGAGTGGAGTACCTTCGCTTCGTCCGTCATCAACACCATCGACGAAAGCAAGCTAACCTTCGACTCCATCGAAATCCGCATTCTCTCGGAGGACGCTCGCCTAAAACTCTCCGCCAAAATGGACTCCGCGCACTCGGCGAAGGTGAAGGGCGATCGAAAAAGGGGGAAGTGGTGCGAGCATCACCGGACTACGGGACACGATACGAGGGAATGCAGGAGTCAAAAGTATTGGTCCGAGGAGTTAAAAAGCAAGTACGGAAAGGATAGAGCGGACACTGCGGACAAGCCGAGTCCGAGTTCGGATCCTCCGGATCGAACTAATGTAACTAGCGACCAAGTAGACCGAGCGCTATACCACCGCATTCAGGCTTACGTAATGTCCGACGCAACACAGCCAACGCGACCAATCATCATCGACTCCGGAGCAACGTCACACATGGTACCGCACCGGAACTACTTCTCCACATACTCCGCGCTACCCTCACTGCGGCTCATACAATTCGGCGATAACTCCACGGTACGCGCCATCGGAATCGGAACGGTGATCCTCCGCTCCTCAGTTAAAGGAGAACGTTACGAAATTACCCTAAGCGACGTCTTGCACATCCCGGAGTTTGCGCTGTCCCTCATCTCCGTACCGAAGTTATCAAAGCTAGGCTTTTGCACCACGTTTCCGGGCGGATCAAACTCCTGTTCCGTGCGGAAAGGACGAAAAACCGTCATGACCGGACACCACGAACAAGGACTGTACCACGCCGACGTCACTCCGGTCCAAATTCCCGACTCCAGCCTGATGTCCGTAGACATAAACGTACTCCACAGGCGTCTCGGCCATATTGCCGTATCTAGAATCCAGACTATGGTCCGGGAAGGCCTCCTTCAAGGAATAGACGGACTCACAGGAACCCCGGAGTTCTGCGAGCCTTGCACCACCGGAAAAATGAGAAAACTCCCTTTCAAATCCAAAGAAGGCGTGCGCACTTCCAGACCGCTAGAGATGGTGCACACGGATGTCGGAGGACCGGTAACTCCGGCTTCCCGGGAAGGATATCGGTATTGGCTACTCATCGTCGACGATTTCACGCGTTTCCCTTGGATCTACTTTTTGAAACGAAAGAATGAAGTCCGGGACACCTACCTCCGCTGGAAATCCGACTCCGAATCGTTCTTCCGCTCAGAAATTGGTTCCAAAGCTTTCTCCAACCTCCATGTCCAGTTTGTCCGGAGCGACGGGGGGAGCGAGTATACGAACAAGGAATTCAGGAATACACTCCGGAGTGCTGGCACAAACCTTGAAACATCCGCTCCGTACACTCCTGAACAAAACGGACTCGCGGAACGAATGAACCAAACCCTCTCCCTGCTAGCCAACTCGATGCTTGAGGACTCCAAGCTCCCCAAGTCCTTCTGGGCCGACGCCATGTCCACAGCCGCATACATCTCCGCGCGAAGTCCGACGTCCGCCTTGAATGGAGATACGCCATACCACGCCTTGTTCAAACGATCCGTAGACTCCACCCTATTCCGCCCTTTCGGATGCATCGGATACGCTCTCATCCCAAAAGAACAGCGAGATGGAAAGTTCCGCTCACACGGACGGAAATGTATTATGCTCGGATATACCTACGGTCAACAGGCGTACAAGCTCCTCGACTTAGAACGGCGATCCATAATTTCCAGCCGTCATGTCACTTTCAACGAGTCCGGCAGAATCTCCGAATCCGAAACCGGCCCCTGGACTAGTGCATCCGAGGGTCAGTGGGAGGGGTTCCCACATCTCCGCCATTCCGAACATAATCTCGAGGACGAGGACGAGGACGAAGATATTGCGAACACACCCTACCCGGAAGCAGTGGGAGCCATTCCGAGCCGAGCGGATGACGTTGCAGACTTGACGAACAAACTCAGCCAACTCCACCTCGAGAGGTCACCAAACGAAAATCCGAGTCCGACCTCCAAACCGGCCATAACCCGTCCGAAATCTCCGTCCCCCCCCCCGGCTCAAAAACTAGCAGGAGTCCGCAGAGGAAGCCGGATGCGAAAACCAGCAAATAAGAATAGAGATTATCAGCGCACCTTGGATGAGGAAGCGCAGCGGATACGGAGAAAGTGGGAGGATTCAGCCGATGAAGCGGAAATAGAAGATGTTCTGTCCCCGGACGAGTCTGACGAAGAAAGCACCGCCGAAACTCCTGACATACCGGGGGCTTTCCTGAGCATGGAGGAAGAGCTTGAGCATAACCTGTTCGCCGGAATCGCCCACGGACCTAGCGGAGAAGACCTCCCGACTTCGATCAAGGATGCTTATACGAGATCCGACGCGGACTTATGGAAATCGGCAGTCGAAGAAGAGCTCCTGAGTTTAAACGCCAACCACGTGTACGAAACCGTCCCGTTGCCGAAGGGAATAACTCCGATCACCTCCAAACCGGTGTTCCGAATCAAGCGGGACGAGAACGGAAAAGTGGACCGGTACAAAGTCCGGATCGTAGCAAGGGGATTCACTCAAAAAGAAGGAGTCGATTACCAGGAAGTGTTCGCACCCGTCGCTAACCTCGACTCCGTCCGGACCATCGTAGCTCTCGCCGCCAAATACAACTTGGAATTAGACCAGATGGACGTGTCGACGGCGTACCTCAACGGAGAATTGGAGGAGGAGTTGTACCTCCTACCTCCGGACGGCATACCCATACAACCCGGACACTGTTGGCGACTCCGCCGGTCCCTGTACGGACTTAAGCAAGCGGGACGAACCTGGAATAAGACGCTGGACAAAAGGCTCGGAGAACTCGGATTTACTCGATTGAACGCGGAAACATGCCTATACGTATTCCGGAAGAACGGACAGGTCTGCTTTCTCGTTGTCTACGTAGACGACCTGCTCCTGGCCGCAAGCACCCGCTCCTTCATGAATTCCGTAAAGTCCTCGCTCTCCTCCTCCTTTAAAATGCACGATCTCGGAGAAGCAAAGTTCATTTTAGGTCTCGAAGTCCGCCGGGACAGAAAACTCCGGACCATCTCCCTGTCGCAAGTCCAATACGCGCAAACAGTCCTACAACGTACCGGAATGGCAAACTCCGCTCCGTGCCAAACGCCGATGCTTCACAGTTCATCCCTTTCCGCCACGGACCCGGAGGACAACACCACTCTCCCGGAGATGGTTATAAACGGAACGAAGGTGTCGTACCTAACAGTCATCGGGTCGTTGATGTACTTGATGATGGGAACACGACCGGACCTAGCCCACGCCGTCGGAGTTCTCAGCCGTTTTAGCTCCGCTCCTAAGAAATGTCACTGGGACGTGGCCAAAAGAGTACTCCGCTACATACGCGGAACCACGGACATGGAACTCCGGTACGATGGAAATGAAGTCTCCATGGACATGGACTTCCACGGTTTCTCAGACGCGGGCTGGTCACAAAACCCGGACAACTCCAAGTCCATCTCCGGTTTTGTTTTTCTTAGCAATAGGGGGGCCATTTCGTGGTCGAGTAAACTCCAGAGCATGGTAGCGCTATCCTCGACGGAGTCCGAATACATCGGACTTAGCAATGCCGGACAACACCTGGCCTGGCTACGGACTTTCTTCGAGGAAATCGGACATCCACAAGCCAAACCTACGATCCTACATTGCGACAACCAAGCCGCGATCATTCTTTCCCGCGATCCGCAATTCCGCGCCCGCACAAAACATATCAAACGGAAGTACCACTTTATCCGCGATGACCTTGTTGGAAACGGAGAGGCGATTGTCCGGTATGTTCCCACCGGAGATATGGTAGCGGACATTCTCACAAAACCTCTTCCGCGCGAGCAACACTGGAAATTTGTCAGAGCTATGGGCCTACGGTTGCGCTCGAGTGGGAGTGTCAAAAGCTAACTCCGGACCTCCGGACCCTCACACGCACCAACTCCGGAGCTCTTTCTAGTTTGCCGCTCCATCTTTCCTTTCGGACTTACTCTATCCCCCTTTAGGATAGTCAGACCTCATGCTTGCAGCGTGGTGGCGTCCATACCCCCTTTCGAGTCTAACTCCTTCTACTTACTGCTTGCGGAACGCCTATTTTCGCCTGCTTCCGCTCCGGAGTTTTCCGGAGTTAAGCGAGCGCGTAACCTCACCCTTTTTAAACCTTCGAACTTTCCTTCCTCACCTCAGTTGTGCTTTGCCTCCTTTGCAGCACATTCTGAGTTTGGGCATTGCTGCCCCTATTTAGGTGAATACAGTTGTGCTTTGCCTCCTTTGCAGCACATTCTGAGTTTGGGCATTGCTGCCCCTATTTAGCCCCTATTTAGGATACTTTGACAGACTGTTGGATCCCTTTGAGTAAAGAGGTGTCGAGGGCAGAAATGACTATGGGATCGGGGAGAATGGGGGTGTCGGCATTATCGTCGGTAGTGTCTATGTGATCGCGGCGAGAGAGTGCATCTGCGGGTCCCATCTGAGAGCCTGGGGTGACCTTCCAGACGATGTCATAGTCTTGAAGGAAGAGCGACCAGCGAGCTTGTCGGCGAGAGAGTTTACGAGGGTCCTTGAGATAGGAGAGGTTCTTATGGTCCGTGATGACAGTGACGGGGTGCTCCGTGCCTAATAGG
>JBBPUD010000527.1:0-16578 GCA_038094475.1 Phylloporus aff. rhodophaeus
AGCGGTTACTGCCCTGAGAGAAAAACAGACCGCTGTTTGCATGTTTGCAAATAACAGTTCGAGAACTGACCAAGTGGTGTAAAGATGATGTTGCGAACAACTTGCAGGAGGGTATCATCACGGAAAACGGCAATCATCTTGATTTTACCGACATTCAGCAAGCTCTAACGAAGAAACGCTTGTATCAGGTAAGGACTCTTAGCATTACACCTCCAGGCATTGATATGATACTATTTCAGGTAGCTGGGGGGCAGGAGCGAGATCTTGCGAATACCCGTATCTTCGGGACCCAGTTCAATCGAATCTTTAAGCTCGCCGGGACTCAGCCACCTACGGTGACAAGTGGCCGGGAGTTTGTAGCGTTTTACAACATTCTCCGTTCCTTCGATCAGGACATGGCAGATATCAATAGGAGTCCTTCTTCATTTCTCAAGGCAAGCAACTTCATTGTCAACTTCGTTCAGCCTCCGTTCTTTTCCGAGGATGATGGCTCGCGCCGCTTCAAATTCCATCCGTAGGTACTAATCCGTGCCTACGTTTCTGGTCACTGACGAGTTTGCAGGGAGAAGTCATGGGAGTTTCCTATCTTTCTGGACACCGAGTTATCCCGGGGTGCATTCCGAAAATACACCCCAGGAGCGATTGGATGGTTGCGTCCCGTGAATTCGGAATCCCATTCATCGTCTCCGAAGTGATATCACAAAAATCAGAGAGCGACAGGAACCGGATGCTCGTTCAGGCGATTGCTGTTGCCCGCATTGGGCAGTATCTTTTGAAGTCCACCTCGAACAGAAAATTTTTCGTTGTAGCCATCTATGTGAACGCCAAGATGGTTGCATCCCGGTATATTGTCATGCAGACTAATCCTGGCTCTCCATCTATCAGAAGGACTTTGATCTTTCCGAGACAGACGAACAAGTAAATTTCTTGTGCGAGATGTATAATTTGGCAACAGAAATTACTGCTCTCTCTCAAGACTTGGACCCGCGCAAGAAGGGCAAGCTTCCAGCCCTCAAGGCTGACGCAAAGAATGTCCTTTCGCTCACCTCGGCGTATGGAAAACCGAAGACCGTCGGATCCACCAAACTGGACACGATTGACGAAGGTCACGAAGGCGAACGTGACGAAGATGACCTAGGCGTGTTCGAGGCCGAGGATGTTCAAAACATCTTACGACAGATGGATTACAAGGTCGAATTCATCCCGTGGGGGGTACGAGATCACGTCTCAATTGTTGCTTAGACTAACGGGTACGTTCTAGCATCCTGATCTTGCCATGATCGTCAACGAGACAGGCGATGACCACGCATTCCTCAAATTCGTGAATCGGGAGCGTGAAATTCAAGTGCTGAAATACCTCTGCGGGATCGAGTCAACATCGAATCACACGATATCCGGCGTTCAATTTTGGCCTGTCGAAGGAGGCGCCGTGGTCTCAATGTCTGTTGGCGGCGGCTGGCTGACGCTGATGGATCGTCCGACGAATCATATGTGGTCCGTGGCATTACAGCTCTTGGAGGCGGTCGCATTCATGCACGAGCACAACGTCGCGCATATGGATCTGAAGCCACAAAACATCATTATCCCCTCAAAAGGCGGCCGTCTTTCGATAATTGACTTTAGTGTCTCGATTCGTGTCCGAGCACCAAATGTCAAGTACAGTGGGGTCGTCGGAACAGAAGACTACATGGCTCCAGAGGTCCGGAAGGGACAGTACAAGCCGATGTTGGCCGATCTGTGGAGCCTGGGGAAGACGCTGGAGGAATTCTGTTTGCGCTGTCGTTCTTCTGCAGACCGCACGAAGCTGCTCGAGATAGCGGGCCAACTAACAGACCAAGACCCGGAGGCACGACCAAAGGCGACCACCCTGCTAGAGTGGATGGCTCCCTTGCAACGAGGAAAGGCCGACGTCATGCCTCCCACGTTGCGGTGAGCCAAGGTCTTGTTCCTGTACCTGTTGTACTCATGTTTGTTCGCAGACACCTTCAAGCTGTATCCGCCTTGTGCGCTTGAAATACCACAAATCGTAGTCCAGTAACGTATACCGCAGTGACAGTTTCAACTTGTATCATTAGTAGTGTATTATTTTATCGTTCAAAGGCTTATGCATGTCTGAAGGAGCAGCCGACAGAGAAACCCACGAGGGTGACTCCTAAGGCTGCTCTCAGCTGCCTGCTTGGATTGAACGGTACGCGATGGCCCATATCACTCGAAAGGTGTCCGACAGAATGGATGACATGAAGGTTTGGCTTATTTCGTACGAAAACTTGAGTGCACACTCACAGAACATCGGCAGCAGATGTTCTGGGAGTGGGACTATGTACCTCTCTCGTAGGTCGCAATGAAAGGCATAAACAAGTGGGCAGCTCACATGTACATGACTCGCCCGCGGCAGGGGTAGGTCCACAGCGAACATGGTAGGCTGCACGTCAAACAAGGTTAGGGGCAGGACATCTGGGTCCACATCTCCTTCTCCATTGGGCTACTTTGAACCGATGCCATTTTGGTGTCCATTCGTCATGCTGAACACAGAGGACACCACATGCGTGCCCACGAGTAGGAGGACAGTATCGACAGCACGGAGCAAAGAGATTGCTCGTGAGCAACGATGAACACCGTTCCCATATGCAGTGGGGGACATAAAGGACCATGCACTGACACCTAACGACCGGACGTTTCGAGTTCTCTGCCGGAGCACACAAGTTGCACACAAGGGCTCAGAGTAGGAACTGACGAGTGTGGCACTTTGGAGGGGCGTTACTGATTTGGATGGAGGGCCAGGAGGAGGTCCGTAACCCAAGATCGATGCCAAGTTGCGGCGGTTGAGGGACGATACGGCATGTGCTTGGACCTTGAGCAAGCATTGCTCGAGTGAGTCTGTCAGAAATGGTGACCTTGTCACTGGGCACGGAGACGCAGGGGTCTACAATCGGATAGGTAGATCCAGATAAACTGGCCAAGCTGGGACTGTGATATGAATATGTACGACATCAGACACAATGCTTGCGGGTATGTGGATGGTGTAGAGGGAGCTGAACGTCAGGCGTCCTTGAAGCAGGGTGAGGATGTACAAAGATTTATATTGACATACGCACCCTTTGGAGAGAGCTCACTCAACGTAGGCGCTTGTTGGTGACTTCAGTTTCTTCGAACAGCCCCGCTTTTTCGAGGAGGAATTATCACTTCTGTCCTAGGACTGGGCCCGGGGCTTGGTCAGTGAGTTTATTCTGTGCAAGAAAATGTTACAGTTCAAGTACAGTCGGACAGGGAACACCAGCAGAACTGGTCATTCATTGGTGGAAGGGGAGGGCCTTCGCTGAGCGCTGAGTCTCAAAAGCATCTCTTTCACGTACTCTTGTCAGTTGAATACTAAATTATGATTCTGGCTTGTTAATTGGCCAACGAGGTATGTTTTTATTACTGCGGTCGAAAAGGTCATAATGCAACGCGTTTGGGACTGCAAAACCTGGTTGTACCGAGCACTTCATAAGATTGGATTTTGACCTCAAAAGTCCTGCATTATGACCTTTTCTACTCTACATCAAAGTCTGGGATTCTAAGTTCAGATCAAAGTTCTTGTAGCTATATGTTCAACTTACTTGGCCAAAGCTTTGGATTGATTTGCCTACGTATGATAGAGTCAGTGATGACTGGCCTCTTCTTCAGAGGTTGGCAGGATGATTAACCCATCCCTTGACCCAATTCACCCTCTCCGATAAATCCTTCATCTCCTCCCCCATTTCGTGGTAGGGGATTCCGAACTCTGCAAGCACCTCTCGATAGACGTAAAAGGAACTGGCATGCTGCTCCAAGCTGCGCACCCCATCATCGACGAGCCATTCTGGTACCGGTTTAAGGAGTAGGAATCTGGCCTTCCGATACCTCTTCAACGCGCTCTGAAAGGTGGGATGCTCAGCTAAAACGCTCTTCTTTTGTCGTGCCTGTCGCTCATCTGTCGCAGTCAGGACTGCGTACACGATTGGATCCACCCCCGACCTGTCGCTAAGAATGAGGGTTTCCCCTGCACTCTTTGCTCTCTCGCAGACCTCTGCTTCTCTCTCCTGCTGTGCCAACATGATAGCACTCTGCATCTCCATTTTACTCACGTCTTCCCTTGTAAAGCCCCGCCTTTTCATGACTTGACGTGCCACTTCCGTGATGTAGCACCACGAGCGTAGTGTCAGGGATTGGGCGAGTGCGTTGCAAAGTGTCGTCTTTCCGGTAGAGGATGGTCCGACGATGTACAACTCTGTGAGGGTCTGTGTGTGGTCGGTCATCTTTGCGAGCGATGTGGTTGGGTAGCAGGTGGGAATACCGGTGGGCGTTTACTCTTCTTCGCCATCCTAAATACGCAACACGGGTGTATTGGGCCTTGCATCTCCCCATCGAACTCTCATCACCTTTTCCGCAGTGCGTTTGACGATCCTCGATGCCGTTCACCTTGCTTGAGAATCCTCCTCAAGACCAGGAATCTTGGCGTTTCGCGGTTCCAGACAACCATCTTACCCTCCCCAGAAGACGAAACCAAAAGAATATCTATGGCAAGTTCCTCAAGTTCGCAGCGGATGCTATCACTCTGGAGATTTCGCAGTTTCCGAGTAATCGCATCCTACGAAGCGATGATCCGGCGAAATTTCTTCTCGTCTCATTTGAGAAGCTGCGTTTTCCAGAGGGTGGTCTGCGAGTCACTACAGAATATATCATTCGGATGATGAAGGCCGGCGTGTTTCTTAATGGCGTGCAATACCGTTTCTATCACCACAGTAACAGCCAATTGGTGCGTAGACAGTCGTCTCTTGTTTGTAAACACTCATGACTCGGACAGCGAAGCAGGACATGTTTCATGCGTGAAGCAGACAGTGATAATGAGCTCGATAACAGGATCTATGTATTGGGCGATTTTGGGAGAATAATGAATGCTGCAAAACGTGATTTTCTCAATATCTCGTTGTGTTTATTCGCTTAACCACCCGTGCTCAGGAGCAAAACGTATCGGACTGCTCTTTTCTGCGGCAGAGCTTGACATCCAGCTAGACCCCAAATGGGTGGCCGACATTGATGATATCGAGAACGCCGACACAGTCTTTTCTGATGGTTGCGGTCTTATGGCAAAACACTGGGCTATCCAAGTTAGCAAGGCGAAACGGATTATATTTCGAAATCAGCGTTATGTCCCGTGTGTCCTCCAAATTCGGTAGAGTCAATTTTCTAGAGACAAGAAGGCGTACTCAACCGTCTTTCTAGTTACTTGGGGTACAAGGGCGTGCTTATGATGCACCCAGAGATGGACAAAGAGAAAAAGTATTTGGCCAAGTTTCGGAAGAGCATGAAGAAATTCACGACTACCCAAGACCACTCGTTCTCTGTCGTCGGATATTCGAAACCCTATGCCTTTGGTCGTTTGAACAACGATATCATTGTCCTTCTTGCGAGTCTCGGCGTTACCAATGAGAAGCTAGTGGCAAAACAAGAAGCATACTTTCGCTGGATTGCGGAAGCACCTACTGATGTAATAAAAGCGATCGATTTCGCATCCTGCCTTGAACAATATGACCTCGCGGAACGTATCCTTCTCAACGGTCTGGACGATCCCACTGTTACCGCCCAAATTCGAAAAGTCCAGATGGCTGAGGTATCCCAGTTTTTGAAGAATGAAAGGCCCCGGGCGAGAATGATCATTCATAAATCACGCCTCCTTTATGGTGTCTGTGACCCTTTCAAGATTCTGAAGGAGGGCCAGGTCCACATTCGAATCACGTCGCGAAAGGGCGCTACGACGCCGATCAATGGTGACGTCTTGGTTGTCAGAAACCCTTGTCTTCATCCAGGCACGTTGGCATATACCTATCGTGGATTATTGATCTGAGCGCTTTGCAGGGGATTGTCTGAAGCTCCGGGCCGTTTCAAATCCAAAGTTGGATCATCTCGTCGATTGTATTGTGTTCGCTTCTGTTGCGAAGCCTAAGCATCAGGCTGCACCGGCCATGAGCAGTGGGGGTGATCTGGATGGTTCGTTCATCCAAGTTGACATCTATAGATACGTCGAGGTTAAGGTTTACCTCAGGTGACAAGTTCTTTGTGTGCTGGGACCCGGATATTGTGCCTCCTCGCGTACATGAGGTGAGTCTGGGTTGGATGTCGAGAACGAGGAACACTCACTAAACTCACCTAGTCGTATGATTACCCGCCGAATAAGGAGCGTCCGGGAGGAAATGTTACGAGACAAGATCTTGCTGCCCATTTTGCTATGTACAACAAGTGAGTCAGCTATCGTGACATCGCCTCATATAACGATGGCAAAATAGTGTCGGACTTGCACAGATTGTCAAGCTACACTCGCAATGGCTTCGCTGTAGTCCAAAAGGCGCGATGAGCCCCGAATGCCAAGAACTCAACGCACTTCACTCGCAGTCGGTAGATGGTGCAAGGGTCAGAATTCCAGAAAGGTTGCGCAAGCCTCCTACCGCAGAGGGCAAGTATATTTTGGACATTCTGGCCGAGGCTGCCGAGGAATTCCGTACTCACTTTACTGGGGGCGCCGTGAACGAGCTTGACCCCACCACGACCTCTCCAGAAGATGCCGAAGACGTGCTTTCTCAGCTGTTCAAGAGCAAACCAAAGGCCGTCTCCGAATACGAATTATTCAACATGGCAGTCGCCTTTGCTCGAAAGTTTTCCTTTGATTTATATGAGCTAAAGCCTTTTATAGCCCACCTTGACTTCAGTGCGGTCGCAGCGCATGAGAAGCACGTCATCAGCACTACTTTGGGACTCTCTCCTGTCGAGCACCGAAGAATGTGGAACTCTCTGCTCACATCTGATATCCTCTCTCCGAGCGACTTGCAACAGCGTCAGCTCAATCGGCCCTTGTCTATGCAACGGTTGTACTCTTCACGAGAGAAAACGACGGCGACGTTCTTCCAGTACTTGCGCATAGCGTTTGAGCAATTTACACGAAAGTTGCTTATCATCAAGGTACGTTTTCTGGTCGTCAATAAGTCGTCCACGAACAATAACGTTTCTATTAGACAGACGACCGATTTGCGGTCGGCATCTTCATCAAGGGGGTGACGCTTTGGGACGAAGATCCCGAAGTAGATGAAAACGTCGTCGTGTGCTCCTTCATGCCAAAGGCGACCGAATCCATGTCAGTCTACCGCCCCTGTACTGTCGGATACAGGCTCCATTGCAGCGATGGCTACTTGCAACTTTACAACAAGAATTTGGCAGATACATTTGTCTTTATCTCTCGCTCTCGCGAAACTGAGCAAGACGTGATTGCAAGCATCGCGTTGCAAAAGATATCCGGTCGAGTTATGAAGGTATGTAATGTTCTTGACCACCTCGTGCCACGGCATTAAACTCTTTTGTAGCAATTGGGGCGATTGAATAAAGCCCCTGTAACCTCGATAGAAATACATGTTATTTCTAATCGGGACAGGGTCGCTCACCAGTTATTTGACATGTATCTGGAGCAGTGAGTAGCAACACATGTGTGCGTCTGATACACCCATTCATGGAGTACATCTTCAGCGTGCAAACCGAAGAGTATATTGGCCGCTTTGCTCGGGAGTTAATTCCATACAACGTCAGGTCTGTCCGGGATGTAGACTGGTCCAATCACCCAGAATGGATCAAGGATCTATTCGTGCCCAGGGCCTCCGAGATGACATTCAAGCAACTCCTGTCCGACCTTCAACAGGAGCAATTGGAGACCGTGATGAATTTTGCTCACCAGCATCGTGCGGACAACGAGTTATACTGGACGTTCGAGCTCATGATCGCTTCACAGCCACTTGGAGTAGTCACGACTGTCATTGGTCTACAAAAAAACCCAGCCTTGGTGTACGTCTTGCTGAAGGCATATCCTCCGACCGAGTCTCTGTTACTTCATGAACGACTAGGCGATCTCCAAGTACCCATTCTCCGAGCCATCATCCGTGCAGCAAACACGCTCGGAGTCGCCACCCTCGTCGCACTGGAGAAGATCGCGCAGTCCATCAACGACATGCACGCGAGCGACTACGTCGAGCTGCTCATGCTGGCCGCGCTGAGCATCCGCCCCAAGACGCTCCTGCAAGAAACGCTGCTCGTGCTGCACGAGTCGACGTCCGTCTCCCGACAAGGATCCCCCGCCACAGCCTATTTCCACAAACACGCCCTTGCTATCGCGTTTGACTGCGCAGAGGAAGCAGCAGACGCATGTCCCTGCGACGATACTGGGAGGCCAAGGAACACCAAGTCATCGTACCCAGTTTTGAGGCTCGTTCAGGCCCAAGACTCGGACCAAGGACGCGTCGACGTGCATTTCAGAGTCGACTTGGCTGTGCCGGTTCGCCTCCATTCGCATGTCCGGCTGCAGTGCGTATCCGACCCCGAGAATGCGTTCATCGACCGTGCTGTCGTGGATGGCGTGGTTACCAAGGCAGCGCGAGGAGAAGTCTCAGTCGAGCTGTTCCATCCGCTCCCGCCTGAATTCGCAGAGATGCAGTGGCGGATATTTGATGCTGGCAGTCTCGGTATGTATTCGTCGTTCGATCGAGCAAGATGGCTCTGACGCTGGTTCTTCACAAGCAACATCGAGGGCGATGATGGACGCGGTGACACGGCTATGGGAAGAGTCATACGAGTGTTGCAGTATCTATGACACCATCGTCATGTCCCCACCTGCAACGGTTACAGAAACCGCCGACGATACCCAAGAAGAGGAGGAAGAGCTGGTTGGGACGGAGCTGATGAACCCAAGCCAAATTGCTGCCATCAGATCTAGCATGGCTCGTTTATCGCTCATCTGGGGTCCGCCGGGCAAGTGTTCTCCGCTGGTAAGCCGAGAAAGATGTCCTGATTTTTATAATTTAGGAACCGGAAAGACGACGGTAGTGATACAGATTCTCCGTTTTCTCTTGCGCAAGTCTCCAGGCTGCAAGATTCTGATGACTGCCTCCACTCACAATGGTGAGTCTGAGTGACTTTGACGCCAAGAGAAGAAGGATAAGTCAGTTGACTAGCCGTCGACAATGTCTTGGAGCGTTTCCTTGACTTGAACAAGCAACACCGACTCTTGTCTGACGACCTCATCCTCCGTGTGGCTACCGACCACTCCAAAGTCAACAAGGCGCTCCAGGGCTACACGATTGACGCACGGGTGGGTGGGGATGTCCATGAAAACAGTCGTTTGCATCGCCAAGCGCAACAACGTGTTAACGCAGCATGTATTGTGTTTACGACCTGTGCGGGTGCTGGACTGGGAACGTTGCGCAAGGTCGCATTCGACACAGTATTGATTGACGAGGCATCTCAGATCACAGAACCCTGTGCCCTCATTCCGCTTGTCAAGGGTTGCGAACGGGCGGTGTTGGTTGGGGACCAGTGAGTGAAATCGCCTACAGCTTTCTCCACTGTGGATTGTGACATCCATTGCGTTTCAGCGTGCAGCTACGGCCCACAGTGAAGCCGATGGGAAAAGCCCTCGAATACGATGTCTCCCTCATGGAGAGACTATACACCTCCAACGCCCATCCAGGCACAGTCAAGACCATGCTGAATGTGAGCGTAGAGCCCAATTGCAAGCCCGAGTAACACTGACATGACCCAACAACGACCAGGTACAATACCGGTTTCCAAGCGAGCTAGCCCATTTCCCGTCAACAGAGTTTTACAACGGTGAATTGCAATCTCACATTCAAGATAGCGCCCCCGTCCTCGCTCGATTAGCTGCCACCGCCTTCCCATGGCCGCAAGTGGGCCGGCAGCAACGTCTCGTGCCGACCGTCTTCGTCCAGTGCGCATCCGAGGAGTCGACCGGGTCCGCCTCAAAGGGAAACGAAGGCCAAGTCGAACTCGCCGCACGCATCATCTCCCTCCTCCAATCCCCATCCGAAACGCTTCCCATGGCGCCCCTGTCAGAGGGCCAAGACGGCGCTCCTGCCGAGGCAAAGCCCAAGTTGACCATCGCCGCGCTCTCGCCCTACTCAAAACAGATCACGCTCCTCAAGGGCGCGCTCCCATCATCGGTGACGTGTGCGACGATCGATGCGTTCCAGGGACGGGAGAGCGATGTGGTCGTGTTCTCGAGCGTGCGGTGCAATGTGACACGCGAGATCGGGTTCGTGGACGATCCGCGGCGGCTCAACGTCATGTGGACGCGCGCCAGGCTGGGATTGATCGTGATTGGCGATCGGGCTACGATGACGGAGATGAATGCGCTGTGGAAGCGGGCTATTGATTCGTGCACGGAGGTGACGCTTCCTCCTGTGCCGGAAGAGTAGTTGTGTGGATCATCTTGCAGTAAAACACGTCGTGTATTGTAGCGTAGACTCGATGGTGTCCTACGAGACGTCTGGATGTTTAATCTGACGCGAAGTAGAGTGAGCAACGTGACTGTGTTTGGACCAAGAGCAAAAAAAAAAAATACAAACAAGACGCCCCCAGAAACATATCGTATCCGTGAGTGGATAACACAGCAAGGGCGCGACAGCTATGCCCAACACGTGCAAAACGGTACGACCATAAAAAATGACGATGCCGTTTGCGTATTGCATGAAAACTCCAGTTGTTCAAGGACGGTCAATCCTTGTCCCAGTCAACGTTGTCCAAACCAAACTCGTGCGGCCGAGAGAACAGTCAGTCTCGAAAACGCGTGTACGACGGAATGGCCAGTCCCCAGTCGGTCGACTCCCGATTATTCTCGTGGAAACGGGGTAGTAGGGATACCCAATTAAAGAGCGAAACTGGTCACGATGTGAACCAACGCGCGCGTGGTGGCAGCAAGCTATCAACATCCATCACAACACCCTCCGTTTCTTCGAGTGGTTGGTGAGTGCGAGGTCGTACACGATGAGGTTACAGAGTTGTTTGTTATTCAAATCCGCTAGTTCCAGCCGACGATCGCGCGTGAAAAGAGGGGAGAGACCGTGGTGAAGAGATTTGTCAAATCTTCCGCTTCTTTATCTGACCCCTCTTCAAAAGGGACCAAGGAAACGGGCACCGCCATGATGCCAGAATATACGATGGTCGTAACTAGCACCGGACGGGACGTCTCGCCATGTTTGGATGTGAAGATGAAAAGAGGGAAGGGGGGAGATTATCGATACAGCAACAATGCGAGTCATTTGATCAGAACGGTACCCAGATGCGACGGCATGCATGTCCAAGTAAAGCATACTTTGGCCCGCATCTCTTGAGAATCGATATTCGATCGGAGATGGACCGGGGGGACAGTGTAAGTGAAATTGGTGCCGTGCGAAGGAAGGGGAGAAGTGTACAGTTTTCGGGGAGACAATCCCAATTGCATCCTTTGAGGTGGGAACTTTTCAATAACGAACACATGTTATCGATGGTAGAACTTGCCCCGACCAGCCAGAGTTAATAAATCGACGACGGACATTAGAGTGTTCGTCTTGACGAGCAGCATGCCCGCGCGCAGCACGCTCGAACGCGAGAGGATCGGTAGTAGCAACATGAGGACAGAAAATAAGAGATTTTCGTTGTGGATGAGTTTGCCTTCGAGGACGTCTGATGACCCGTATGTCGGCCCAAGTACGAAAGTCGCATAGGCAAGAGAGCTCCGTGAGACAGGCACGTCGATAATCAGGGAGGTCGCAAGGGGTTCGGCCGGGAATATAATAAACAGGGACACCAAGAGCTGCTACCTGCACGAAATCATCGAGTGATGTTACATAAACGCCACGAAAAAGCTGTCGTCTACTGGGACCATCCTGAAGAGATACAGCGAGAAGCTTGCTTCACACATGAGGAAAGCGTGGATCTCTGTTGGAGGCCATGGTCCATGGAGATACTCCACGGCACCCCAGTAAGACATGGCATGTTGAGCTGGAGAATACACAGCCTCTGCCATGCATGATGGCAATGAGGGACGGCTTGTAATCCCCAGGACCGTAGATTAGAGTTTTTGGTGTCATTGTAAAACGCAGGGACGATAAGAATCGACTTCATACAGACATGACGCTGAACTTGACATAACCGTGGCGAGGTAATTGCAGATAGCGGTAAAAGTCGCTTTCGCGAAGCCAATGGGTGACAATAGATTGCGGCAACCGAAATTTGTCATGTCCATCGACGACGATGTGGGACATGCAAGGATGGTTTCCGGGATACAAAGAGCGTTCCTTGAAATAAAAGTCGTCCGCTGAGCAGACGCGGCCATCTTTCGAAATGAGCGTCCAAGGAAAGCGACAGAAATAAAGCCAGAATCTATAGCATAATCATGATAGGGGAACGAGAGAGAGGAGTGCGAGACCGAACACGATCCTTTTATCCCGCGATGAGTTATGAAGGAACGAAGTCACGTGGTCGGGGGTCCCCGACTCTGCCTAGCGAGGCTTGACTTGGAATGCGACCCAGTCTGGAAGGCACAACGCACAAGTGAACCTGACAGTACTATGGTGTCGATGTGGTGCCAACAGGCAGCAGTAGCTGAGCGCTTGAGCGCCAGTAACAAGTCTAATGTCGCTCGAAACTGATCTCACAGACTTTTCTTGTCAGGTAGTGGAAGCTCCGGAGAGTGTTGGTAAACCTGCAGACTCAACTGGACAGCGTCGTGCATGCATCCGGTCAAACATTATGACAGTGCGTTTCATCCACTTTCGGGGATATCGCTTATAACAAAATCCAGACCGTACCCACGTACGACGAGGGATATGATTCAACCCTGCACATCCTCTCATTCGGTGATCCTCACCCTGCGTTTCATCAACGGGGGAGAGCACCCTTTGATTGGCTCCAAGACCGTATCCAACGCACTCCCATCACGGTCCCTATCAGAACACGACCTCGTCGCGCTCTCTCACCGAAACCGCATCTCCATCCCGGCGGCGCGCCCAGCACACCAACGCAGCGCACCCTATCTGGGCACGCGGCGTCCCCTCGCCGTCCGTTTAAACCTTGGCATCCTCGCGGCCAAGAGCGCACTCGCCGTACCTTGCTGCGCGGGGTGCATCACCGGTGTGTGTGTGTGTGTGTGTATCAGACCGAGGTGACGGCAAATTGTACCGTCCGGGGCCCATATTTGGTTTCGAACTGGGCGCTCACTGGCATCGAATGTGGTCTCGACCAATGCAGTTCCGCCCTCGTCGCGCACCATCCCGACGGCTGGTCATTTGAAGAGGGCTGTCATGACATCATCTGCAGTGTCCTACGGAACAGTCCATGGCTGTCAAAAGTGACCTTATCATCGACCTTATCTCGCCTATCACAACCTGATCACGTGTAGAGAGAGGGGAGATCCATATGCCATGTCCTTGCGCAAAAGAAGAAACGAAAAAGAACAGCGTCCGAATCCTCGCGCACAGATAATAACATTACATGTATGAGGGGTATACGGCGAATTTTTTTGCAGTTTTCTAATAAGACGCCCGTGGCCAAAAGGAGAGTGTTGGGGTTTGCCGGTACAGGAAAAAAAAAAGGGGGGGGAGGAACCAGACAAGTCATGGCAGACACTTTCAGGAATGCGCAGCGCCCTGTATGTATAATAAGCCGTGTCATCAAGGTTAAAAACACCAGGTTGGAATCACAAAAAAGTCAACTATAGCGTGGAATGTGAGATGTATAGGGAAAAAAAAAAAAAAAGAAAAAAAAAAAAAAAAGTCTGTGGACAAATGATATGCAGCGATGGTGTTAAAAGACTGGACAGCATTAGATGAAGAACTGGGTACTGTAATCACATGAACGCATGGACGCGGGTGACATGAAAAAGACGTACTGCATCCGACTGCACGCGTGCACCTCCATTTCCTCCATCTTGTATGAATTCAGTTCCTCCTTTATTCGTTGCGCCAAAGCCGGTGTCAGTCGACTCCATGTTGCAGGCTCACTCCTCCGATCATACACCGTCGACGAAAAGGTATCGTACACTGACAGACTATCTGCAAATACGAGTTTTTTGGTTATCGTCGGACCGGAGGCCGATCGATGTGAGAGCGTCGCGGCAACGGTCGGAATGGTCGATAGCGCGGGCGCAGACGAGTTTGGAAGCGAGAAGAGAGAGCCATGGTGTGGTGACGAACGTCCGGATTCTGAATCGGTCGAGGGCAAAGAGTCAGATGAGGAAGACGAAAGAGCAGGGAGGTTGGCAATGTTACCTCCGGCATTGGTATTAGAATGTGAAGATGAGTGCGATGGGTGTCGATGTAGGCCGTCAATATGATCCGGATCTGGCGAGGGTATACGTGCTAATGGTCCGAGTTCAGACGTTGACCCGGGATGTGAGTTGTAAGAATTGGAACGTATGCGGCTAACTGCTTGATCTGTGATATACGAGTCTTGAGTATAGTTTTCTGCACCTGGACAGCGTCAATAACAGAGGACGGGATCGCTCAATCGGACCAACCGAGCACAGACCCAACCGGGGACGCACCTTTCAAAATCCCCCTGGCTGGCGCCCTCGATCTGTCTATGCTTTTTCGCATTGACTTTGCCCACTCGAGCACCTCCTCCTCGTCTCCCTGTGGCACTGGTATACGAACCGTTTCGTCTTCCTCCTCTGGCCATGGCTCGTCGTCCTCCCAGCCATCCGAGATGGTATAGTTTTGGCTCTGTGGCGTACCATATCCCGCCGTGTGTCCGTCCTCGCTCCCCGAGTCGGAATCCTCCTCGACCACGACCCGCATCCCGTCTTCCGCAATCCTCCGACTTGGTCCTGGCGAATCACCTCTCGTCGTCGCTGTATTCTTTTCCCACGTAGTTGGCACTGGTGCCCCATTGGCCTTGGCCGGCTGCTGGCTGGCTTGCGCCTGAGCTTGAGCCTGAACCTGCGCCTCTGCAGCAGCCTTTGCTTTTGCGGCCGCCTCTGCGTTTGACTTGAGCGTATGCTGCCGTGCTAGCTTCGCAGCGGGACTGAGCCCGTTCAAGCTGGCGTCGGACCAATCGCTACTGGACCCGCTTCCCCTATCGAGTTCTGCAATTGCGTGCGAAACCGCGGGTGGTGCAACGCTCCCCTTGGCATCTTTTTTCCTCCTGGGCTTCTTTCCCGAGGAGCTGGCACCCTCTGCCTCAGGTTCCTTGTCCTTTTCTTTTTCCTTTTCTTTTTTGTCCTTGAACAAGGACGTGATGCCAGCGAGTGAATTCCGCCGTGCGAGCTTGCCGATGGAGCCGATCTTGCGGATGACGACAGAGGCAGAGGACATGGTCGAAGAGAGCGAGATGTTGTCGGTCGACGCGTTGAGACGCGAGTTGAACAGGGATGCTGCTCGAAATTTTTTCTTGACCGGATTGCTCGCTGCGGTGCTGCCTCCGTCGCCGGTGGCCCCAGTTGCGGTGACAGTGCTCGCCGCGTCGTTGGCATCTGTGGGACTGGGTGGTTCGACTGCACCGTTGGCTCTGACCGGGGACTCGTCCTCCTCATGCAGCGCCTGCGCCGCGTTGAGAGAGAGGGCGCGTCGTAGTCGACCCTTGAGACCTCCGCTCTTAACTGCGCTTGTGCCGCCGAGACCGATGGCCGAGTTTTCGAGCATGGTGGCGAGGTCAGAATCGTCTCTAGACATGCGTCGGTCGGCATGAGCACTGTGGGAAGGCTGGGTGCGAGTAGTGGGTGAAGGGACAGAAGGAGTGGTGTATGTGGAGCCTTGTGAGAGCGGGGAAGGGCGCGCCGGCCGAGCCTGCGTGGAGTGAGAAGAGTGGTGTGAATGTGACGATGGAGAAGATGTCGACGCCGCGGAGACTGAACCGGAGGAGCGGTGCACCGGGGCGGAGGAGGCGGAGGAGGAGGAGGAGGAGCCGGTGCGATGGTGAGGTCGGGGAGGGTTTGGGGTGTTGGCGCTGGCTGTGGAAGACGCACTGCCTGTGCGAGTGCGTGTGGCGTCGGGTGCAGGCGCGGACTGGGAAGGAGTGCCGTTCCGACTGCGGACGCTACCCTGGCCATTAGGATGCGCAGACTGACCCTGTGTGCTGCTGGTGCGCTGTCGGTTGTTGGCGTTTCCAGTCCCGTGGTTTGAGTTGCTCGAGTTGACGGAGGTGGAGGAGGCCGAGGCCTCGTCCCTGCCGTAGGGGGGCTGAAACGAGCCTGGTGGACGCCAATCTGCGTCGTGCTGCTGAGATCGACCAGATGCGGGGTTTGGGGGGCGCCGATAAGGATGGAAGCCTTCGTACTGCTGCTGGGAGCGGGGGGTGTCAGCAGAGGCTGTACGATGGGTATAGGCGGGCGCGTGATGGGGCTGGTGCTGCTGGTGCGGGGGCGGGGTGCCGCTGGGAAAGTGGTTGAAGAGTTGGTTTGGACCAAAGTACTCTGCGGGGGACGCGGGTGCAGAGGATGAGCCTGCGCGCTGTCCGAGCTGGGCCTGGGTGAGCATCATCTGCTGGTAAGCCCATGCTGCTGGATCAAAGAAGGGCTGTTGGTGTGGGTGGAGCGGGTATGGTTGTGCGGGGAGTTGCTGGTGTTGGTTTTGGTAAAAGGAGGGGTAGAACTGGTTGTTTACTGGCTGCCAGGGCTGGCTCTGTACTGGATAGGGATACTGCTGGGCTGGCTGGGGATGGTGCTGGGCGTCGTTGGCGGGGGACGAGCGTTGGCGGGGCGTCGAATCCATGGCGGGAGGATGCCAGTCGGGGGCGAGCACGGCCATGAAC
>JBBPUD010000528.1:0-16551 GCA_038094475.1 Phylloporus aff. rhodophaeus
GCACACTGGTGCGTGATGGTGGTGAACCGTTGTGCCCCCCTCTCCCCCATCCTCGTCGCCGTGGTTTCAGTGGTGGTGCGCCGTAGTGTAGCCTTCGCCCACGTCGTCGTCGTCTGGTGGTCGTGGCGGCGGGCAAGCCGTCGCGCCCTCGCCCACGTCGTCGTCATTTGGCGGTGGTAGGAAAGCCGTCGCGCCGCCTCGCTGTCGTCATCGTCGTCGCGTGGTGGTGGTGCGCCGTTGTGCAGCCCCCGCCCGCCTCGTCGTCGTTTTGCGGTGGTGGGGCAAACAGTTGTGCCGCCTTGTCGTCGCTGGTGCGCCCTTCGTGGTGGGGCGATCTGTTGTGCCGCCTTGTCATTGTCGGTGCGCCCCCTCGCCCATCTCGTCGTCGTGGTGTTGGAGGTGGTGCGCCGTTGCGCAGCCATCGCCCGCCTCATCGTCGCATAGCGGTGGTGGGCGCCTTGTCGTCATCGTCATCGTCATCGTCCCGATGGTGGGGCCCTCGCACGTCGTCGTCGCCGTTGTGGTGGTGGGCATGCCGTTGCACGCCCTCCAAACGCTTGTCGTCGTCGTCGTCATGAGCTGCGGCAGGTCGTCGCATCACCATCGTCGTTGTGGTAGTGGGTGGACTTACCTGTTGCGCTACCTCGGCCTCATCGTCGTGTGATGATGCGAAGTCACGGCCCACTCGCTGTCCGGCGTCGAGGTGCAAGGGTGATTAATTGGCGAGGCAGATGAGCGGCTGCCAATGACAAGTCATGTGATTCCAGTTTCGAAAATTTTACTCGGACAATTAATTTGCCGCATACCGATTTGTTTGTACTTATGTACCAGGTTGTACCTTCCCACGCAATTATGAGGGCGACAGAAACTTGACTTGACTTGACAAGCAAGGTGATAGTAAGCTGGCTACATTGGGAGAGTCATTCCGACTTTTCTTCCCGATCTGATCTGGGTCCGACAAATTAGTGAACTTGACAAGTACGACCATGTCCATCTGTAAGCTTCCTGAATGATCCTGATCGAAAAAAAAAAACCCCCTTCACGATACAGGTCCTTTGGAGATTTACTACTCTGGCGCTTGTCTTTGGTTGTCAGCATGTTCAATACATACTCTCTGGCGTAAGTCCACTGTGCTACATATGCACCATATCCAGCTTCTGATGGCATGAATGCGACATGCACATACCCTTTACAGCATTCCGTTTTATTTGTTCACCAACGTGGTAAGCTACCCCGGTCTCATGCCGTCGTATCAACCTTCATGGGTGAATAACACCGGTTGAGATACTGCGCACACGCAGCTCACCAGCACCTCTGGGTGCTGTAGTACTGCTGTGCATGATGCGCGGAATAGATTGCATCTACGTGATATTTTGGCCGAGGTCCCTCTCTGGTTGCATTGACTGCAATCACGCGTGGACAGCAAGAAGAAGGAAAGATGGAAATCATAGCGTGGACTCGCGTTGTACGGTATGCGTCCATGTTTCATATCCCAAACCAGATCACTTTTTTTCATGCTGAATTGGTATCGACGGTGCGAATCGAAACAGAGTCCCCTCGTAAGGTCATTGTTACCGGACACGAGTTTAAGATGTGAACCAAGACGAACACCCATAACACGGATGATCAAACATACTACCATTGTCAATAACGATAACTCGCCGCTGAAGCACCAGTCCCCCTTATGCAATACTACTGCTCTCCTGAGGACTCGTGTCTTGGGAACCTTCCATTTGTCCCGCTCTGTTCTGCTCTTCACCATCACTTGACTCGGTGTCTGCAAACATGATTGTGCTTGCAATACCGCGTGCAGATGTTGTCCCCAAGCCAAACGCTGTATCGATGTCTCTGCTCTGATGGCGCAAATAAAGCTCTCGCAGACCAAGTATGAATCTAGGGACAAGAATGAACGGAGGCATCTGCTCCAGCGCCACAGTCGGTATAATTTCCCATCCACTTGATGTAAAACATCCCGTCTTGCCCAGCACGTTGATAAGTGCGTATAACAGCATACTGGGCGTAACTGTCAGTACGGAAGGGGGGGTGACAAGGAACAGATCAATATACGCAATAAAGTAGACCACTCCTTCCTTCACAAGACGTTTCATGTAGCGGTTGAGTTGGATTTGTTTCGTTACTTTGTAGATTTGGAGCACCTCCTTGATGAAACAAATAATGATGAGGAGACACATCAACATGCCGAGGGCCATTTGGACTGCATCTAAAATACCACCCCATGTTGTCGAAATCTTTCCCCACATACAAAGTGTGTATCGGAATAATTGGGTCGTTCCCGCTATACAAGTTAAAAAAGGTATTTAGCTGCGTGTTATCGCGATTGCAAAGCCATTTCAACTTACTTGGAGCACTATTGCCGTTGTCTTTACTGAAAATAACAAAAATTACAAAGAACAAGGTGATTTCTATGATGTAGAATGTGAGAAGGATGCCCAGGATAAATCTTGATCGATTGTATAATGCCCATAGACGAAGGATCATCACCACTGCATCTGTCAATGTAATTCAGGACACATGAAGCAGGAACCAAATCTCACAATCTCCGGCACACATAAATGTCCAGAACCCCCATGACGCAACAAGGAAAACTGGATTGCCTGAAAAGCATGCTTGAGTGGTGAAAACATCAAAAAGCCTAACAGAATGAGCCTACATCTATCAAAATGTGATCAGTCACCAGGAAATGATGATGATTATAGAGATAAATAGTAAACTCATACGTCTAGGTCAGTCAAATTTGTAAGTATTTTCATTGATCACCAAAGATGTAAAATTACTTTTGGAGGATTGGGAAGAAAAGTGCTCTGCCCTTTGAGTAGGGTTTGATCAGATCTTGAAAAATAGGAAATCCAAGTTGATCACACACAGAGTGAACAGAGACTAATGCAGGAATGAGAGATCCAGTGTTATGCTGCAAGGCACACCTACATGACAGTGGATATACCAAAGTAACGAGCCTGGAAATTCACTTCTCAATTCAAGTCCAAAACCATGGATATGGATACATACAAGGACAAACAACGTCGACACTCGTGTCCAGGGCTTATTCTATAACAGCTGGATCAGACATATGATCAAGACAAGAAAATTATAGCATCACCCAGATATATTCTACCTGACAAGATTGTAAGAAATGGGCATATCGTGAAATGAATGCAAAATGCACCTCCTTTGGAAATGTAAGGACTGATTGTATCCCCAGTTTGTCAGATGCGGAGAAAGAAAGAAACGTGTATTACTTACTGTAGTCATACCCAATAATGGTTATAATCACAACTAGGAAGAACAGTAAGTTAATTGACGAGAGGCGGATGGTGAACATACCCGACACATAACTGTTTAGCTGAACATTTGCAGTAGCCTGGTGCAGGGTAGAAGACATCGAGGTCGCAAAATATACTAGCAATGAAGCCCAACGAGTGATAGGATAGTTTTCCGCAGACAAACGCTCGAATGGGGCCACATATAAGTAGGCCACGCCAGTAGAGACTCTAGATGACAGATTTATAAACTGCGGTGCCACACTGTGTGATTAGGATGGATCACCATCAAAAACCTGATCTGGCGTTATTGTGGACTTCGCCCAGTCTAAGTCAAAAACGATACTAGAGATGGATGCTGGTAAGTCAAACAATAAGAAATCGGAATGCGCAACTAACGCGACAAGGTGAGTTATATGGAGATCCTGACAGCAAAAACCATTCAAACTGCTGGTCAGCATCATTAGTACAGAAGTGCTCAGGCGTACCACTTTGCCCGGAGATCATTAGATGGGTGTGGCGATGCCCAGCGCCACCATCATATTGCAATCATCATAGACGCCGAGTGTCTGCGTTGGGGAAAAAAACAGTCGCTTCACATCGTATCACGACTTGCGCCCACGAAGGAAAGCCGATGCATACACCGCAAATTCTAAGGGGAATCTTCCCGAGCGTCAAATACACGACACAAGAAACGAAATGGACTGCATAGATGATGGATGGCGATCGTGTGTGAGAAAGACGATGGCAAAATGCGTATAGTACACCAGAGACAAACCGATGAGGAAACCAAGGAGTAGCATATAGGGATTGATCGACTGAGGCTGAAGGACGATATAATACGAAAACCGTTGAAACTAGAGCGTCAGAGGCAAGCGACGTAGACAATATCCGAGACAGCACGCGATAGTGGGCTAGCAATTCGGTTAGCACCATCGAGGTAACTTCCCCGGGCTCTGCATACTTGGGCTCTCGTACAACAGTCCCCGTCGGTCATACAACCCCACAGGGCTCTCCTGCGTTGCTCTTGCACCTAACCTGGCAAACTCTTCGTCTAGCAGTGCACCAGGATCATGCGGGTCAAATATCCTTGATCCAGGTGTGCGAAATGGCGACTCAATTGTTGATCCTGGAGTAGGGAAGACGAGCTTCTTAGGAGTGACGGGGGGGAAATGGATGGGTAAGGTGTCCTTGTCTTTGTCACGATGATGAAATCGCTTGCGCGAAGGTGTGCGGACGTTCTCAGTGTCAAATACAGCTGGGTTTATGCCGTCGTCCGGGTTAAACGTCGTGTGCGGGGGCGGGTCGAGATGCGTCTTAAAGTGTGCGAGGCTAGCACTGGGCGTCATGTGGAGGCCTTTATGGGACAGGGGGGTGCGTATCGGGGAGAGATGGGCATTGTTGGTTGCACTACGGTTACGGGGAGGCGTGCTGGGGCGCGCTGGGGGTGTTGAAGGACAATGGTGTATAACGATCTCCGTTGATGGTATTGGCTCTGGAACAAGGGCGGGAAGGGGAGGAGGAAGTTGGTGGGTGGATGGTTTCTTTCGAGATCTTGTGCGGCGATCAAGGGTCGGGGAAACTGGCATAGGCGGTAGCCCGCGTGATTTCTAGGGGAGAATGTGACAATGATAGAATAATAGCAATGAGAGAGCTTACCTTTGGTGGAGTCTTGTGAGGTGTGACACACCCCTTCTGTTTACCCTTATTTCGCTCAGGTTCTTCGAGTGGCACGACTGACGCAAGCCGTGGAGTTGATTCGATGTGTGCATCCGCAGTGTCTGTCTGGAGGTGGTCGTCCGAGAGAAGTTGGGGACTGGATGAGGAGCCGGTATTTGGAATCAGCTCGGGAAGGGATGAAGGAGGGGGTACAGGTGATATCCGAGACACGTCCGAGCTCTTGACTGCCGACAGAGAAAGAGTGGCATTCCCCACAGCGCCAGAGGTGACACGGGCATAGTATGAGGTGGGGGGAAGCGGAGGGAAAATAACTTCTGCAGGTAGTTGACATTGTTCATAATATGGTTGATGATGAACTGATGGATATGGAGGGAAAATGGGTAGAAAGTGAGTTGCGGGGACGAGGGAAGGTAATATGGAACCAGCCAATGGGGGAGGGGCCAAGGTTGGTACAGCAGGAGAACTCATTTCAGCGGAGGAAGCAAACTCCTTCTTTGGGCGTTTCGCTTTTCGTCCTGGCACAGTATCCTCTGCGGGGCGTTTCCTCGGTGGTGCTCTTTTGGCTGCCGCTGCCTGTTTATATTCCGCGCAAAATTCTTTCCTAAAGTTTCCATTGGCAAAACACTCGAGATCGCAGTCCCAGATCGCCCACTGAGTCCGGCCAAGACTACGATCGCGCGGTACTTTACGGAAACAGACAGTTGTGGAGAGCACGTGGCGGATAGAGTTCATCCAAGTAGCTTCGTTTCTCTGAAAATATGGATAGACGATCGTAATCCAGTCATAAATCTCTTGTAGTGTGAGCCTGTGCTCGATGGAAGATAGGATTGCCTGGCCGATAAGCGCAGCGTAGGACAGATCAGGTTTTCTCTTTGAATAGGGACCAGGGGGGAGTTTGTAGGGTAGTTTATCGTATTCATCTTCGTCGGGAAGAGGTGCCATTGGACCTGGAGATGATACAATATTAATGATACGCTTCGCAGAAGGTGTCGCAAAGGGAGATGAACGCGGGGGAGAAGAGGAAGGGAGAGGCGACTTGTAGTAGTTGTTTCGACGCGGAGTAGAAAGATCCGCATCCTTTGATACGGAGTGTGCCTGAGCGGGCATGCTTCCTGGACGAGAACGCGTCGGTGTGGGAGAGAGGGGCTGAACAAAAGCAGTCTACGAGGAGGTCAATATGGGAGAAAGCAAGGAAAGAGGGGGCGAGAGACCTTCTTATGACGCGAAGGGGGTTCTATAGAGTCATAGTCCCTATAGTACTTTCTATGTTGAGGCGTAATGGGGGGAACGGATATAGTGTTATTTTGTGGCGCGTCCTATTAACGAATATTCGTCAACGAGGACGTGATATTGAGTACGACGGACCTGTAAAGCGATGCTGCTCGAGGAATCGGACTGATCCGAGTCTTGGACGCGCCGCGAATCGCGTGATTGCATGAAAGCATCAAGACTGAAGGACACACGCGCGGGAGATGGGGAAGGGGGTGGGCGATCTTTCCCCTTTGCTTTCTTTTCGCGTTTAGCTAGGCGACTCTTGCGCTCGAGGATCATTTCCATACTGTCCATCTGCCTGAGGGGCATCGCGGGCTCAACGGGCTCTGATTTCACGGGTGTGGACGGAGGCGGTGTCTGGGAGTGAGCCGATGGGTTTGAGCGCGAAACAGACCGTGTCCTGGAGGATCCAGCAGCTCCACCCGTATGTTCCTGTGAATCCGCAGAAAATGGACGTGTCGTAGCAGCGTCGTGCTGTGTGAGGAACTGGCGCATCTGGTCGCTGTGTCGTAGCAGGTCATCTCTGGTGAGTCCTATCGACTGCAGAACCTGAGAAATGGGAGAAATTGGTGTTGGCTTCACAAGAGGCTCAGCCATAGAAAGAAGGAAGAGAAAGAAAAGCGCGCTCGTCGTCGCCGTCGATGTCGACGAGAAAACAAGGAAGAGGCTGTCACGCTCCTACTGGCAGTCACACATAAGTCACACCTCCGCCCTCAGCCATGGTCTACCACAATCTCAAAGGTGGGCTCGTCGTCTGACCCGTTGACCCCGCTGCTCATCGTCTGAGACAGCGCTGATTAAGGGCATACGAGCATGCAAGGTTCGTGCTGGTCGTCGCCCTCATCGGCCCCCCCACTGACCTAGCCAAGACCGTCGCAGACGAACGCGCACTCATCCAGCAGGAGTCCGCTGCCATTCGCGCTTCCTTCAGAGAGGAGGACTCGTATGCCCGCTATCACAACATCGCGAAGCTCCTCTACATACACATGCTTGGCTCACCCGCCCACTTTGGTCAGATCGAATGCCTCAAGCTCGTTGCAGGCTCGCGCTTTACCGATAAACGTCTTGGGTATCTCGGTATCATGCTCCTTCTTGACGAGAACCAAGAAGTACTCACCCTTGTCACAAACTCGCTTAAAAAGTCTGCCCATTCTTCCAGACTTCATCTCCATCTGACTCGCGGGACAGCGACTTGAACCATTCTAATATGTATGTGGTAGGCCTCGGCTTATGCACATTCGCGAATATAGCATCTGAAGAAATGTCACGCGATCTTGCCAATGAGATCGAGAAACTGTTGGGCTCAAGTAATACGTACATTCGAAAAAAGGTGCAGGACCATTTCATTCCATTTCGCTCATGTTCATCTTTCGATTTTAGGCCGCTCTTTGTGCCTTAAGAATTATAAAGAAAGTCCCCGAACTCTCTGATCACTTCGTCGCAAAGGCCAAGAACCTTCTCACTGATCGTAATCATGGCGTGCTCCTTGCTGCCATCACTCTCGTTTCTGAAATGTGTCAACTGGACGAAAACTGTTTGGATGAATTCAGAAATGTATGTTCCCATTCCGTGTCGTCTGACAAGCCTTCATGTCCATTCACATAGGTTGTTCCTCTTCTCGTCCGAAATATGAAGGCTCTGGTGACGACTGGCTACAGTCCGGAACACGATGTATCCGGCATAACCGATCCATTTTTGCAGGTGAAGGTACTTCGTCTGCTTCGTCTTCTCGGACAGGGCGATGTCCGAGCGAGCGAAACCATGAACGACATCCTTGCCCAGGTATGCTGTTTATCCCCATTCATTATGCTGCCCTCTCAACTATTCAGGTTGCTACAAACACCGACGCCACGAAGAATGTTGGGAACTCAATCCTGTATGAAACCGTTCTCACTGTCCTTGATATAGAGGCAGATAGTGGTCTCCGTGTCATGGCTATTAACATCCTTGGAAAATTCCTTAGTAATCGTGATAACAATATTCGGTATCGATTGCCGTTCTCAACCAATACATTCATCTAATTCATAACTGTCATAGGTATGTGGCGCTCAACACACTCAACAAGGTCGTTTCTATGGACACGAGCGCTGTACAACGCCACCGCAACATTATCCTCGATTGTCTCCGTGACGGTGACATCTCAATACGACGGCGTGCGCTCGAGCTCTCATACGCTCTCATTAATGAGCAGAACGTTCGCATACTCGTTCGAGAACTCCTTGCCTTCCTTGAGGTCGCCGACGATGAATTCAAGACTGGGATGACTACGCAAATCTCACTCGCCGCTGAGCGATTTGCCCCCAACAAGAGATGGCACATTGACACTGTTCTGAGATCGTTGAAACTCGTGAGTACTGGCACGCCCAGCACTGGCGCCTAATACTGATTTACAACAGGCAGGAAATTTCGTTAGAGAGGAGATATTATCGGCATTCATCCGACTTGTTGCACATACCCCAGAGCTGCAAGCCTACACCGCGTCTAAGTTGTACACCGCCCTCCAGGCGGACCTGTCGCAGGAATCACTCACGCTTGCTGCAGTTTGGGTCATTGGCGAATACAGTGAAGTTCTTCTCGAGGGTGGCATCATCGACGAAGACCAACCAAAAAACGTGACTGTTAATATTCCCTACTAATTGCATTGCGCTCATTTGTACTCCATTGCAGGCAACCGACAAGGATATCCTTGACCTCCTCCTTTTGGCACTCGACTCGCCTTATACCAACCATTACGTCCGTCAGTTCGTCCTTGGTGCAATCACAAAGATGGCTTCCCGCTATACTACTACGCCACCTCAACAAACGCGGATAGCAGACGTGCTTTCTCAATATACGACAAATCCAGAGCTTGAGCTGCAACAGCGTGCAGTGGAATTTGCCAGCTTGTTTACATTGGGTGATCTTAAGGTTGGAGTACTCGAGCGAATGCCACCACCAGAGTTAAAAGCGACTGTTATGGGTGTTGGTATGTCTTGTCAACATCCAGGAGTTACTCGTACGCTTACGTTTATGATAGTCAGCGAAAATAAACCAGTAGGTCCTACAAAGGGCGGAAAAGAGGTACTTTTCTCCCTCGTTTAATTATTGCGCACTCACAATATGCTAGGGCGACCTCCTTGGAGACGATATTGCCTCTCCCGTCCCCCAATTCAACGGACAAACAGTTCAAAATAGCCAAGATCTCCTCGCTGAAATATTTGGTAGCAGTACACCTACCACACCCCAACCAACGTCCTCCACCTCGCCACAGCCACAGAAGAGCAGTATACAGGACATTCTTGGACTCTTTGACGCTTCTCCTAATCCTGTGTCCCCAGCGACGGCACCTGTATCAGCATCGTCGTCTGTTTTCTCATTGTCTCAAACACAAGTGCAATCCCCCGTGCAAGCACAAACACCACCAGCACAACCGCAATCATCGACGGCACCTCGACTGACGTCGTACACCGCATACGAGACGAATGAACTTAAAATTACATTGACACCCCAAACGTCTGCTGCACGTCCAGGTATCGTGAACATCATGGCCAGGTTCCAGGTCTCAGGTACGAACCCGGCTATGGGATTGCACTTCCAAGCTGCTGTGCCGAGGGTAAGCTTATGAGTTGAAAATCAAAGCAAGACTGATTGCGTCTTGTATCAGTCACAACAGCTTCAGATGCTTCCCATGTCAAATCCAGATGTGCAACCTGGAGCAACAGAATCGCAGCAGATGCGTGTGGTTGCTCCTCCTGGGGTAAGCCGTGTTGACACGCATTGACCACAAACTGATGTGCCCTCTTGACAAAGTCAAATGTGCGCCTACGGTTACGAGTATCGTATACCCTTGCTGGCCAAGCAATACAGGATCAGGTCGATTTCTCGGGATTCCCCCCTGGGCTGACTGGGTCTACATGACGACGGGTGTCTTGCGGATGTAGATGTGAACTACCTGGACTTGCTTTGTCACGAGATTTACGCGAATACTTCACTGTGCCCTTTGCTTTCTGTCAGTCGTAGGCTTGTGTTGTTTGTAATTACCCGACTTGGGTGAATTAGCCCCTGTCAGCCCTTGTCAGCCTCCGACGGTTCTGGTCCTCATTTCTTTACAGTAAACCGGTTTCTCCTCACCAACACTCCGTACAGATATGTCCGACGAAGAGCACTCGAAGCTACCGCGCAAACATCGTAGTGAGGACGACCCCAAGATGATAGGTCTCTGGAAAGTGGGCAGGACAATCGGCAAGGGCAGCTCAGGTATGTCCTCCAAATCGCCCAGGCTCACGTCCCACCCATCTGAGTCACGGCAGGTCGCGTCCGCATTGCCAGACACACCAAGACAGGGCAATACGCCGCCGTCAAGATCGTCTCCAAACACCACTTCCTCAACAGCACTACCCTCACCCGCCCTGCCGACTCGCCCGAGCACATGCTCCTCAGCATCGAGCGCGAGATCGTCATCATGAAGCTCATCGAGCACCCCAACGTCATGCGCCTCTACGACGTCTGGGAGACCTCGTCCGAGCTCTACCTAATCCTCGAATACGTCGAAGGCGGGGAGCTGTTCGACTACCTCTGCACGCGCGGACGGCTCGCTCCGCCCGAGGCGCTCGCATGCTTCCAACAGATCATCGCCGCTGTAGACTACTGCCACCGCTTCGGCGTCGCCCATCGGGATCTCAAACCGGAGAATCTGCTCATGGACCGCGAGGGCAACATCAAGGTGGCTGATTTCGGCATGGCGGCGTGGCAGACGGGCGCGCATGAGGGCTTGTTGCAGACGGCATGTGGGAGCCCGCATTACGCTGCGCCCGAGGTGATCATGGGACGCGCGTACGACGGGCGCGCATCGGATATCTGGTCGTGTGGGGTGATTTTGTTTGCGCTGTTGGCGGGGCGGCTCCCGTTTGATGACGAGGACTTGGGGACGTTGCTGAACAAGGTGAAGAATGGGCGGTACGAGATGCCGAGCGGGATCGGAGATGACGCCAAGGATCTCATTGAACGAATGTTACAGCGGGATGTGGAGAAGAGGATTACCATGCCAGAGATCTTGACACACCCGTTTTTCGTGTCCAAGGAACCAAAGGCGGTGAGTAGGGATATGCCTGACCTAGATGTGCTTGCCAAGCCGGTTGGGAGATCGGAGGAGATCGACCAGGATATCTTTGCGAACTTGAAAACACTGTGGCATGGCACCCCGGAACAGGACATAGTCGAGGCACTCAGGAGCGAGGAACCGAACTGGCAGAAGGGCGTGTACCATCTACTGATCCAGTATCGGAACACACGATTAGAAAACTACGGCGAAGAGGAAGAAGTAATGGCAAGAGCGGGCAGGAAGAAGAGTCGAAAAGCATCGTCACAAAGCAGGGAATCTGCCGGTACTAGCTCGGAGAAGAGTATGGTACGCACGACATCGCAAGCAACAAATCTTGGACGGTCGCCGTCGATGTTGCCCCCGCGTGCAGCTCCACCTACGCCTCGACGAGCAATACGCAGGAACAATTTACTTGAGGAGCTCTCGCAACTGGGCGCTCCGCATATCGTGCTACATTCGCCAACCCCTCCCAGACCAGGGACACACTCACCGTCGCCCTCGGCACGTTACTCAACACCGTCTACTTCACCACTTTCACCATTTCTACCCGCGCTCAAGATACCAGACGTCAAGGACGAAAAGATGCAGATATTCTTCCAGCAAATCGTCGAGCACCTCAACGCGATGGAGTTGCGTGCAGGTGTCACATCTGCCCCTCCGTCACCGCAGCTGCAACCAGCGCCGCCGTCCACGCCAGTGACGAGCATGGAATTTGAGTTGAGACAACGCCATCGGCAGCCCGTATACGATCACAACCGAGAAGCCCATGGTCCAGGCCACCGGAATCCGCTTGCTCCAGCGTATGGCAGCACATCATCGAACACTGAGAACATGCGCCATGGATCGGCCCACCATACAGGTCAATTTGGGGAACTCGAAAAGGAAAACGGACATTATCACGAGTCGAATACGACTAGCCTTTTGAAGAAATCATCGCTACGGAACAATGACACGAGTTCACGAAGACAACCTCTCCGCGTGCAGATCGTGGAGCCATCACCACGGAAGCTCCAAAGGAAGAAGAGTGTCGAGACGTCGACACCGACCACGGTGGTGTCTCCCGCATGGTCAGACAGTTCGTTCACGCTACCATCGACACCGCGACGACGTTGGTTAGGAAATGTGTTCAAGTTCAGGCCAGCGAGCTATCAGTTGTTGTCCGTGCATGACGCGTTTACGACCAGGGAAGAGTGTAGACGGGTGCTAGTTGGGCTCGGTGTCAAGGTGGTCCTCACGCTCTCTGAAGGGAGCGGTATTCTCAAGTGTCGATTCGACGAGACGAGGGATCCCCCAGTGCTGAAGGCGGTCAGGTTTAGGGTGGAGGTACGCGAGGCAACGACGCAGCAAGCGAGAGCAGGTTTCCAGGTCACATTGAACCTGATCCAGGAAAAAGGCGCATCATCAAGTTTTCAAGTCATATGCCAACGACTGAGGGCCATTTGGGAGTTGGATTTCATCCGACCACCGGCAGGAGTGCATAGCCCCATGTTCAGTCCCGAGGTGGCTGCTGGAGGGAGATTTACAGAAATGATGGTGTATCCCGATTAGAACTTTGTGCTAGAGCAGGGCAGTAGCTCGTACACTATTTACCAGTTTCATCGACGCTCTTTTTCTGTTCTCAAGGTTAGGAAGACCCATCTGCCTGTAGTAATGGTGCTTTCTGGGTTAGACGTGACAGCCACTGTCAAAATATCACACACCCTGACTTATACTGCAGTTTCATCTCCTCTGGATTCACCTCCTCTGCGTTCTTTGGCCTTCATACGCCATGTCGTGCGCTCCTGCTTGAGCCCATCACCACGTCACGCGAGCCAGACATCCTGGATAATGCTATGCAGTGTTACACGCTGTCAAGGGAAGTATGTGGTCTATGCGGCTGCTAATTCGATATCAGTACCATTGATGGAGTGGAGAGCACAACCAAAAAAGAAGACAAACCAGAGGACAAACCTCGTGGAGCGTGCCTCAGTGGCGCCATTAGATGGCTGCTCTCGGCGAGTCTGAAGTAATGAAGACTTGATTCCTCAGAGGAAGCCTACCCGATACATTACCTGACTTTGGGGCCAAACGAATAAAACAGGATGCTGTAGAAACCATGCGTGCATTGTATTCGTGTCATAAGAAGCTGGATATGATGTACCACAGTGAACGTACGCTGGAAAGTGATGCAACATGCCGACAAGTGTTAGGATAGATCTTCCAGAGGACCCTTTATGATCTTTCGATCAGGACCATTCAGATGTACGTGGAGTTTTCAACCGTCGTGCTTGGCTTCAATAATTTGTCTCTTTCACCGAGGAAACTTACCATAATTTGGACTCATCCAAAGTGAAGCTTTGTCAAGGAAACTTACAAGCGGTGCATGTGCCTATTGGCCCACGCGAGGCTTATCTAAGCATATGGTACGAATCCATGTCTACCATCTTCAGGATTTACTCAACTCCATATTCCCAAGCCGACTTATTCAATGGATCAACATTCAGACACTGAGTCATTCGTAGGTGACTCAATCACACACTACTGCGTATTGGTTGCATAGACCGCACAAAATGCGATCCCAACCAAGTATTAGGCGCTATAGAGTGGAGTTCTTCTCCCTTGTCGCTTTTGATCCCGTGTCATCGCCTTGTCAATCCGATATTCCGAACATTCGACCTGTTTCCGATGGTGTTGTCTTTAGACCTCACCGCTTTGTCTCCAGCCGTGTTGCAACGCGGAAATCATGACTTCTGAGAGAACACTCCAATTGAAACCTAACGTGTTCTAACTTCCGTCTTTTGGCTTTCAGTGGTTACCGGCCTTTCAAGGACTCACGTCACGTAGTGAAAGAGTGGATTGTCATGACATCTTCTCGACCCGCGCAGTGCGCAGCAGTTGTACATTATGCGCAGTATGTCCCCATTTGTCACTGAAATACTCATTGATCGCACGCTTTTAGATACACGCGTCAGTTGCCCTCGGGATCAAATATGGTATCCGTCTTATATCCAGTTGGGATGTCTGAGCCATCGCATCCGTCCGCTCTTGTTTTGCAGAACGATTTCCTGGTGCCACGTATTACAATCGCGGGAACATCATCGACATCACGCTTATACATTTTGGAATCGGAGGAAGATTCGACGTGTTGATGACCCGCACGCGGAGATGGTTCATGCCGTTATTGAAACCATGGAAAAAAGTAAGTGTGGTCAATGATAGCAACGTGCGACTGCGGATTCCAACCGTCCATGTGTTCTTTTTGTGTCTTACGGGCTAATCTGGTCTTCCATCCAATTCATCTCGCTCTCCAAGACGTATAAGAGTGGAGACACGGCGTGATATGGAGCGACCTCCTCAGTCTTCAACATTTTCCCCATTCACTCACGTCAACTGATTTTGAATCATCATGCGTATCTCTTCGTCGCTGGTTGCTTTGGCATTCCTTAGCGTTGTCTCTGCTGGTATTGTCCCGGGCATTGGACACGGGAGCTCCGTGAGCGGCACCTATCCCCAACCCTCAGGCTCTCCGACTGGGACGTGGTACCATCATAGTGGGCAGGGCCGCCCCTCTGGCTCTCCCACTGGAACCTCACACCACCACGGCGGAAAAGGTGGCCATGGTGGCTCCGGAAGTCACGCGCACCCTTCGGGCACTCACACGGGTCATATCTACCCCTCCGGCTTTCCCACCGGAGGTTCACACCACAGTAGTGGGCAGGGCGGACGTGGTACCTCTGCCGGTCATGTGCGACCCTCGGGGTCTCCGGGCGAAGCCTCGCACCACCATGGTAGCAAAGGTGGATACAGCAGCTCTGGCGACCATACCCACATTTCAGGCTTCCCCTCAGGCTCTCACACCTGGACCTCACACCCTACTGTTAGTCCCAGTGGCTACGCTCAGGTTCGCCGGGCCAACCCGGAGTATGCCAGACGGGCGGCCATGTGAACCCCACGCGCATGCGTGATGTTACACGAGTGAGTTTTCTTTTTGAACGGGTCTAAAATTACTTGAGGTTAATGACTACCGCAAGGGTTTTCAGTCCGTGATACCTTGAACGCGTAAAAGCTTTGGACGTGTACTGCATAAAAATGTAGCGATAAGATAGATACGCTGGGTGTTATTTAGACCTAAGCGCCGTAATGGCAGGACAATTGGGTCACTGGTTTTGACCGTTGGTTAGCAACCGCTCCACTTGAGTAGTATTGCTATGGTGTAAATGGCGGAAGGCACAGCAGTGAATTATTCCACCGGAACGCTTTCCGGAGTCCGACGGGGTCTAAACTATGTTCGTATTCCTGGTCTTTATTTTTTTTTTTCCAGTCTCAAAGGTTCTTGGCTATCTATGCTTGCTCCCCTGATAACACCTTGCAATACCCACTACCCAAAATTACGAGGACAAGATTGCATGCAGCAGCATGTCATGAAAAAGGTGTCCGATTCGTTTGTGTGATACTAACACCTTCTCCTGGCTCAGCTCCTGGCAGCTGCCAAATGGGATGTCCAATCAAGTCTCCTGAGCTTGCTCATTTCGTCCTTTGAGTTGGTGGTCGCTGCGAGTTCGGTTAGAACTACATTGGTCTGGACAGCCGCCAACGATATCACGGTAAATTATTCTTAGTACCCGTCTCCAAAAAGCAGTACATTGACGATTAACACCCGATGGCAATGGTTCATAGATGATTATTGGATTTATTCTTCGACGCTGTCGCAGCGTCTGCAGGTGGCGGTGGCACAGGGTGTCCATGGAAACATAGTATGTTCAAGGCGAAGCATTGACGAAAGCATAACTGTGGATCCAGTATCTGCTTGCAGTTCATCCCTGGCCAATATCATATGTTCTGACACATTCCAGTTCACACCGCTTCCACCAAGACGTATAATAAGGGCCTGGATAGACTCATCCGAAAACACATCACCCAAGTTCTTACATCCTCATTTGAACAGCGTTCTCGAGTTCTCTCTTCGACCCATACACTAAATCAGCCTACCGATCATCATGCGTGTCGCGTCCATTATCGCATTCGTATTCTTCACTCTCGTCGCTGCCTCCCCATACAGCGTTCCGTCCAGTAGTGCCGGAAACGGTGGTCACAGTACTGCTGTTAGCGGATCCCAGCCACACTCCTCGGGCACCGCCAGTGGGTCTGCACACTCCAGCATCCCGAGCAGTGTCCCGACCGGGTCCACACCCGGACAAACACACATGAGCTCGAGTGCTCCCACACCTTCTGGACGATCGGGCCACCAGGGGGGTAACAACG